>JAPMOQ010054004.1:155997-242671 GCA_026543055.1 Argiope trifasciata | reverse complement strand
TAGCATTTTATGCCAAATTTTTTTCTAATACATTAACCGGTTTTTAATTCAGATTTATAATTAAATGCACAGTGCAATTTTTCTTGTGATGTTAACTTGTTGTGAAAAATTAAGGCAAATTTCTCCCTATGAATGCTTATTTAAATGCTTTCAAGCTTTTTTTTTTTTGTTTCTGCAATGTGTGTTTTTGGATTTTCGAAATTATGTCTGAGAAATTGTAAAAACTTCAGAAGTTATCGAAAAGTGTGCATAGAAATTCCTTGAAATAACTAAGAAATTCTTTCTTATTTCATCAATATCCCAGATGCCCAAGAGCAAATGCCTTAAATCAATTCGATTGATGGAGGGACTTGAAATTCCCCAACTGCTGAGAATTCTTTGCCCCAGGTTCATTTTGTTTTCATATGTATTTATTTTTATCTAGAAACAGATCAAATCTTTTCCACCAAAATAAACAATTTTCCGATTTTTTTTATCTCAAGGTCTTTAGTGTACATTGGAATTAATCTTTTTATTACTTAATAAATGCTATGAAACAAAATATTAATCTGAAGAAGTCAACAACAATAAAAGACAGATAATCTGCTTTTTATAAAACACCATGCTGCTTTGCTACTGACAACGCCGCGAATAGTTTGGCACATAAATCCATAGACTGTATTGATTTACAGATTGTTAATCACAGAAAACAAATATTTATATAATACCAGTTGGTATTGGGCGCGTTCCTGATGCTGAAAAAATAATATTAAGGCAAATCAATCAATAATTTTGCAATGTTTTATCGAAATAGGATGAACGGTACGACAGTATATAAAATATGAAAAACAAATATAAATTTTTACTTATTAGATTTGAGTATTCTTCTAAAATTGTAACACTTGGTTTACTTTCAGAATGGTAATGAAGAAACTATTTATTGTATCTCATGACTCGTTTCATATTCGTTCAGAATTCTCAACTTTAATTTTAGAAAATGTGATTAAAATATGTTTTTTTTTAATTTAGTAAACGCAGAAAACATATTTATACCATGAAATCGTTAATAGAGTTGAAACGATCATTTTTGAAAATTAAGGCTGTGTAAAATTATTTGTATTCCAATATATTTTTTCGGTTACTGCGAAAAACGCTTAAATTTAATTTAAATATAAAACCTCCATTGTTGGTCTCCCTAAAACTTTCTCGTGTAATCCGTAATAAGTTTGTTACCACTGAGAAAGACTTGCATGACATTGGCGTACTATAGCTACGCTTCTAAAGAACAATCTTTAAGGTATCCGACTAAGTTCAAAACACTGGGTATCAACCACATTGGCAATATTTAAAAAAAAAAATGCTACTTCTTGTAGTTTAAACGTTCCTCTATCCAAAACAGTTTATCTTATCTTGGAAAAAAAAACCTGGGTCACCTAATTTTCAGTTAAAATTTGTATAAAACCAATTAACCCGAAACTCTAATTTTCATAATATTTCTCCACCGCTAATATGATATTTCAAAAACTAATAGATATAATTACATAAAAATTTCACCATGTGTTTTAAATAATATGGGCGATAGAATGAACCAAAAGTTTTATTGTTGATGAAATACTTTTTTTTAGAAAAAGATAATTTTTGAAATATTAAGTAATAAACTAATGGAAAAAAATGCATATATACGTATATTTTTACTTATAACTTCTTTGCATCTCAAGATTTTTCATAGATGTTGGTTCATTTCATTCATCACTATATTCTATAACTTGAGTGCAAATAAAAAGTAGGATTGCTTCAATACAATTTTGTGTAAAATGTTAATCGTTTTGGATAAATTGCAATAAAATTTACTACACAAATTCCTATTTCCCAAAATACATTTTCAAACACATTTGTTTTATATATAGTATTTTTTTATTTTAATTGACAGTACATCTAAAAACCATAGTTTTAAACATTTTTTTAATCTAATTTTTCAGAAAATTTCCTTCGAACGTAGCCGGATACCTTAATTCAAAATACTTTTGGAAATCCTGTTTTATATTAACAGAATAACCACAATCTATATAAATAACAATGAATGTTTGTCTGTATGTTTCTTATGCCATCCTAAACCTTTCATCCGATTGCGATGAAATTTGGTCAGCTTATTGCTTAGAGCTACGGGATGGTCATAGGCGTAGTACAATCATCTAAAAAAAATTGGATCTTCAATCGCATTACTAAGGGTTAATATCGAAATAACTCACCGAGGAGACACAATAGACTCAGTAGAAATGCTAACATATTAACCTATTATTAACTATAAGTTAAGGGTTAATATTGTATAGCTAATGTACGCAAATGTCATGCAAGTCATTATCAAAGGCAACAACTTTATTACAGATTGTGCAAGAAATATTTGGAGGACTTAAATTTTGCGTTAAATTTGCGTTTTTTGCAGTAACTTCCAAAAACATTATAGTACTAATAATTATGTTCCCTCATAATTTATAATTTTTTTTTCAATAATGATTTAATGGTATAAATATATTTTCTATGTTTAATCCATTTTAAAAGAAACTATTTTAATCCCATTTTCTAAAATTTAACTTGAGAATTCCGAACGAATATGAAACGCATCACGAGATACCACAAATAGATTCTTTCATTATCATTCAGAAAGAACACCAAGAATTACAATTCTGAAAGAATACACATATTTTATATATAAAACTGAATATTTTGTTTGTCCGTATTTTAAATACTGTTCGTACCCTTCATCCCATTTCGATAAAATATTGCATAATTATTAATTGATTTCCCTTAATATTATTTTTTCGACGGCAGCAACGAGCCAGGTACCAGCTAGTATTATATAGATATTTTTTTAGCGTGATTAACAATTTGTAAATCAATACGGTCTATGAATTTGTATGCTAAATAATTCATGGCGTTGTCAATAGCAAAACGACTTGGTGTTTTATAAAACGCATATATTCCGTGTTGGGATTTTATAGTTGTTGACTTCTTAGAATAATTCTAAAGAACAATCTTAATCAATAATGTATTTGGAAATGCTATTATTTATATTAACAGGATAACAGGAATAATTTATACATTGCACAGCTCGACCGAAAACATGGATATAGTATCTTATTTCCATCTATCCATTTCCAAAATGTCGGAAGAGTGTATTCCTTCGAATTCCTTCATTAAGGCCGGATAATACGCCATCAGATAATTAGCTGTAACAAACGGAAACCTAACGCTTCGTAGAGTAAATGTTGCGTTCCTCGCAAAACTTTTAATTATTCGATACCTCGCATTATTGATCCTTCACTTCTAATTGCATACCTCCTTCCCGGAAGTCAAAGCACTCCAGGAATCGGGGCCCCATGACTGTCTTCGTTTTGATAGTGGTTTTCTTTGACTTGACGCTGCAATCGAATGAAGCTATAACCTGCTGTCCCATGGATGCTCCAGGTATTGTTTCCATGGCGACCGAAAGGGATCCCAAGCACTTCACGTCGTGATGAGAGAAGGGCCACTCCTGAGGTACGTGACGGGGCCCTGATCGATTCGGGATGGTGTCATTCATTAAATTGTGCCCCGTCTTGAAAGAATGGAAACTAATTTTGACATCACTGAGTGTTTGTTGTGACATCGATTCGGTTGACGGAGTCACTAGAGATCGTCAATCTGTGTGTTTGGAACATTTGTTATTTTTCTTTTTAAGGATTTTTGGAGCTTGGTGCTGGCCTTGATAAAATTTTTTATAGTGAGGTTTCGTTAAAAGATTTTATTTATATATTTTCTGTGTATATTTGTTTTTTTTTAATTGCTAGGAAAGTTTTAAAATAACTGGTGTGTTTTAAAATAACTTTTTTTTTATTTCTATGTACAACAAGTAAAATATATTTTTAAGTAATATATATTACAATTATTATATATATAACAAGTAATATATATTTTTAAGTAATATCTATTACAGTTATTATATACACAACAAGTAATATATATTTTCAAGTCATATATATTGCAATTAATATCTATATAGCAAGAAATATATATACAAGTTAATAAAATAATTTTTAATTCAATTCCTACTTATTTTCTTATATTATATATATATATATATCTTATATCATTTAAGATAGGGTGTCACGTCATTAATTTCAAAGCTTGGAGACAAACTTGGCGACTTGGCGTTGGATTAGGCGAATTTGACAAAACCAAATATAAATTAGCGGAAAATATTAATTAATTAATTAATTAATATTTGAAAAAAAATTGTATTCACATCAAGTATCATCCTCTACAAGTTTTAAAAAAATGTATTTGAATTTAAGGGAATGATTAAAAAGAATTAAATTTTATGAACGACTAAAAATTAGAACAAAATATAAATATATAGAGTGAGAATGTGAACTCATAGTAGGAACTGAAAAAATATGCGCATCTGTAACAAAAGACAATTTATTAACTTATTTTAAAATAAATTTAATATAGCTATGCATATCATAATTTAGTTACTGTAACATCTCGTTTAATACAATAATTGGGTTATTTAGGGATGAATCACTTAGTTTTGAGTCGTAGTCAGATAGAGAAGGCTCTCTCAGAGATATTTGAAGTAGCCGTCTATTTCCAAAATTCCTCAACACTTCAACAAGAAAGCATTTTGCTCCAAAGTATTTAACGTACTAGAGTATATAACGTAACGTACTTGCACAAAAAATTTTTCAGTGGAAAACCGCTGAAACATCTCAGAGCCGAGACCTTATATCCAGACCTAAATATAAAAGAAATTTGATGTAATATTCTGCCCCCTATATTATTTCTAGGGATGCTTAAATTGGGGATCATTCATCTCGGCAATGCTCTTATTACAATCTTAAGAATCTGAAGTCTATATGTTGTGATGAATATATTATGACAAATGCTTATGGACATATGTTGTTGTTTCTTATGGTGCTTGACTTTGAAAAAGCTCGTTGTGACGTAGCCATATGTGTGTGTGTGTGTGTAAAACCATAAAAGCATTAAAATAATTAAAACCTATTTCCTGAGTCAACAAAAAGTAAATCGAAACTAATTAGGTCGAAATCGAAATGAAAATTTATTTCGGAATGAAACAGCTAAAAGTTCACGAAAATGAAATAAAACCTATTAATGAAACAAATCTAACTTAATGTAATTAAGTAAACGAAACTAATTACGGAGACGAAACTAAAAAGTATTTCGGATACAAACAAATTTAAAATTAAAAAATTAAAAAAAAACAATCATTGTATTTAGTGAGCGCAAATGTAGTTGCAACTAAAGTACAAATGAATCTAAATTAATTAACAATATAAGCTAAGTAAAAAGGAATACAATAGAGTCAAAATTACAGGTAATAGAAAAAGAATTCTACCTGAAGACTTTTTCAAGGGTCACCCTCAGGCAAGGATTCAAAATAAGGGATTTATTTTTTGTGCGGATCGGACAATGTCCAACAGTATTGAGCCCTCGTGACCCAAATATATATATATATATATATATATATATATATTCGGGTCACGAGATGTCAATACTTTTGACCATTGTACACCGATGCCTCACAGAAAAAATCCCTTATTTTGAATCCTTGCCTGGAAGTGGCCTTGACGAAGTTTTCAGGCCGGAAAATTTTTATTTATATTCTATTGGTTACAGTTTTAACTCGGTTCTGTTCCTTTTTGCTTGACTTATTTTGTTAATTAATTTAGATTCATTTGTATTTTAGTTGTAGCTGCATTTGCGTTCACCAAATACAATGATTGATTTCAAAACTAAAAACTTTTTTGAATGCGTAATATTTTTTAGTTTCGATTCCGGTTTTGGTTTCGTTTCCGTGGTTAGTACTGTTTCTGTTTCGTTTACATAATTCTATTAATTATAGTAATTTTGATTTGTTTCATTAATTGGTTCTATTTCATTTACCTTTCATTTTGTGAACTTTTAGCATTTAATTACGAATTAAGTTTTAATTTCGATTTCGACCTAGTTGGTTTCGTTATAATTTTTGTTGACCAGGAAATGGGTTTTAATTGTGTTAATAATCTTATAAGTGTATATATATATATATATATATATATATATATATATATATATATATATAATATAACAAAATGCTAAAATAGCGGCTCACTAGTCCTGGTGAAGCAGCTTGGCTCTTACAACGAAAATGAGACTCTAATCGAAATTCCTTTCACATTTTTACTTTTTCTTTTTAAAGTTCATTCTTTGAAATATTATCTAATTACTTTTTCACATATAAAAGTTTTACAAAGAGCATTCCTTCCAGCAATACTATACAATTTTAAAATGAACTTATCTCTCACAATTACATTAAAACGCGAGCCTCTTTCACTTTTGATCCAAACAGTGAGGGAGAGAAAGAGAGAGAAATCTTTCATACCGTTGCCACAACACTGCAACAAACATTTGCAATTAAAATAAAAATTATGAAAACACAGACCGATGCTCGGGTCTTTCTAATTTCTCGGAATTTTCCCCGCGCTAATCAAATGTTTCTTTTCGCTGAAGATCAAACGGAACATTCCTGGAAGTCTGTGGGCGGCATAAACGATTTTTAAAGAGCAGAATTTCGCCGCTCGGAGCCAAGGCATTGTTCTTAACTAGATTAGAACCGCCGGGATGCTCTGTTGCATAGGTGATTAGATTCGAATCGTTGTTTCGCGATGAAAGTAAGCCTAAAAATATACACACCTACGCGCTGCTTGACCTTTCAGCAGCATTTCAGCGTAGGATGCAAATTCTTTGAACTGCCATTGAAAAGTTGTGGGGAATAATTATTTCAAGTAGGATACTTGATATGGTTTGGAGAAGTTCCTTTTGAAAACATCAAAGATAAATGTATTAAAACCCAATTAGATTAATTCTTTTCTATTTAATACAGTATCTCGAAATTTTAAGTATTGTTTTGTTTGATTTTATGTATTATTTCTTTTCAGATGAATATAAATATATTCATTTTCTTATATACGAAATACATAGAGATAGAAATATAATTGTTATATAAATATATTTATATTCATTTGATGAAATGTCAAGTATCTTCAAATGAGTATAAATATATTCACTTTCTTAATGTCCAGCAAATGAGTATAAATATATTTACTTTCATAAAGTCCAGCAAATGAGTATAAATATATTTATTTCTTTTATACGAAATACATAGAGACAGAAATATAGAATGTCAAGTATCAGACCTCCCAGAATTCGAAAAGCTTATTTTCGGAATGTGTGTGTCGAATATAATTTTAGGTTAAACGAAGAAAGCTAGAAATACAAAACTCGGCACATAATTTTTTTCGACGAAATGTCAAGCACTCGGCACTCAATTTTGATTCGACGAAATGTCAAGTATCGTCAAATGAGTATAAATATATTTAATTTCATAAATATCCAGCAAATATGTATGAATATATTTACTTTTTTTATACGAAATACAGAGACACAGAAATGTAATTGTTTCGATGAAATGTCAAGTATTTGAAAATGTAATTTATAAATATATTTACTTTCATAATGTTCAGCAAATGAGTATAAATATACATTTGCTTTCTTGTGCATGGAATACATACAGACCGAAAGATAATTGTTTTGACTAAATGTCATGTATAGTCAAATGAGTATAGATATATCTACTTTCATAATATCCAACAAATGAATATAAATATATATTTACTTTCATAATATCCAGCAAATGAGTATAAATATATTTACTTTCTTGAATACGAAATACATACAGAAATATAATTGTTTCGAGTAAATGTCAAGTATCGTCCAGTTAGTATAAATTTATTTACTTTCATAAATGTGCAGCAAATGAGCATGAATATATTTACTTTTTTATATATGAAATACACAGGGTCAGAAACATAATTATTTCGATGAATTGTCAAGCATCAGACCTCCCAGAATTCGCAAAACATTTTTGGAATGTGACTGTCGAATATATTTTAACATAAAACGAATAAGGCTAGAAAGATAAAACTCGATACACAAAGTTAATATCTATTTTGGAGATACCTATCAAATTTTCAATTACTTATCAAAGTTTTGATCATCAGTCTGTTAGTTATTCCAAAAGCATGTGAACGCGATAATTTAAACACAGAATGACTTAAATATATCAAATTTGGTAGACACTTTATGGATTGCAATTGTATTTTTGTGTCAAATTTTGGTTTCAATCTGTTGGAAAAAACGCTTTTAAAATACAAATTCTATATTTGGATATTATTAATACTGTTACGGATTTCTTAACCTAATCTGTTGGGTTCGCTTACCGATATAGTGGATGTGTACGGTGTGAGGAAATGAGAACACAATGATCAGTCCTTTAGTAGAAGACACAAAACAGGCGACGTTTATTTTCAGGTCGAAGCACAAATACGACAGATATTAGCAACCCAGTGGCAACATTTACAGCCGAGACGAATACACAGCAGCACACAATAACGATAGTAGCTCACAATACTTACAATATCCACAGAACTGGTTATAGTACTCGACGCCGCTTCCTCAACAGACTGCTAGCCCCACAGCTCAGTTCAGCCCTTGCTTAGCTTCTTCGCTATTCTCTAGAAGACTGGTTATCTAACGTCGATTCCGAGTTCTCTGCCAGAAGCTTGAAATAGTCATCCTTATATAGTTAAAGAAGGCGGGGATAGAAATGTCTGTAGCAATCAGTTCTGGACATATCTCGGTTCCTAATGGATGAATCGGGAAAATTCTCAACGTTTTGAGAATTATCCATTTTGTCGCCAAAGTCACCAAATTTGTCGCCAAGCTCTGCGATCATTTCCAAGAGCATCCGCAGCACACAGAGCAGAATACTGTAAATCATCTTTCCGGTGATAGAACCAATTATGCTGTGAAGACTCGTAACATTCGTAACAATACTATGTCAGGGATTAATCGCCAAAAAACACGCCAAGTATTATTCGATAGACTCAGTAAAAAAGTCACGACGTACATTAATATTTCGTAACTGTTGAATAACAATATCATGCAAGGCATTCTATACTTAAATTAGGGAGGATGATGTACAATACTTTTATTAGATAGTATGTGTGAAAATTTGAAGACGATTGTTTCCGCTTTATATATTAAATTTTTGCACAATAGTTTGAAACCTAAACTTTAATTCTTCTTACTTTTAACCATAATTTTGTGACAAATAAAAGCCACCGAATATTTCAGAATTTTTTAAAATTATTTTTAAAGTTAATTCAATTTGCATTCACTTCTTAAAAATTCATTTGTAGAAATACGTAATATTTGTCTTTATAGTCATTATTTCATGACAATTAAATTTTACCAAATATTTTAGAATTTCTTAATTTTTTTTTTCTTCATGTTCATACAATTTTCATTCATATCATAAAATCTCTGTGTAGAAATATTTAATCGGTTTTGTAACAGAATAAAATTCGAACGAACAAAAAAAGTATTAATAGCGAATTTATTATTTTATAAATATTATTTCTTCTTTTTATATGCTTCCATATATTAAAAATTCCAATCTCCTTGTCTTAAATTACATAGCATAATTTTCACATTTTAATATAACTTTATCATATCTAGCTTTCGAACGAAAAATCGAAATTCTTCAAAAAATGTAATATTTAAATATTAAATAATGATAATAAATAATATTCATTTAAATTGATGTGTTTCTAGATTGCAAGCTTGGAATTTTCCATTTATATACTGATGTTCTACTGTATTTTTGAATCTTCGTGATAAAATAATTTTAAAAATAACATTTAGATTCTAGTTATCTTTATTTCGAATGATTAAATTAGAAATAATGTCATCGTGTAGTGAATTGATTAAAACATTGTCTTCAAGATTTGATAATTATGAATTATAAATTTTGAAAATCAAAAAATAGGAAATAATGTAGACGAAATATATTCTTTTAGCTTCAAGTTGATAAAAATGTATTTTTATTATTATTTTGAAACTTATTTTCATTTTTTTATTGCCGAATAATTCTATGAAAAATCATTTTTGATAATGAAAATAAACTGATTAACATATGAGAAAATGTACGCTATTTATATTCTCCTTATATTTTTGGTAACGATAACTGAATTTATTTTCTTTAAATTTTAATATTTTTTAGAATTTTGATAAAATTTTGCAGAAAACGGATTAAATCTAATTTCATGTACTTATTTTTTTTTTAAGTATTCAACTACAAAGTAGCACAAAGGCTTATTTAAAGAAACATTAATCGAATTCTTATTTTAAAGCTTTATTAATTATCCATTCTTATTTTTTACTTATAGCTGAAATTTTTTAAGATTTGTTACATTAAATAAGCAATGTCTCATACTAAATGTATATGGAAACAATATGTTTTTCTCCTTTTTCTGTTTCTTTACAAAATTAGGTGATAAGTTTATAATAAGTATCTCAATTTTTTTAAGTAAAATCATTACCGATTTAATTAAATATCTGTCAAACAAGTAATTGTTCGTTTCTATGAAAATCTTCTTAAGAGTTGCGGTGGCTTGGTGGTAAGGCCTCGGCTTCGGAACCGGAGGGTTTCAGGTTCGAGACTCGATTCCCCCGAAGAACCGTCGTGTGAGAGAATCTCTTGCATCTGTCGGCCAAACGTCTTCTCACTGGTGGGGAGAGGGGAGTGCCAGCTTAGATGTCGTCCTCATCATCTGACCGCGGTTCAAAATGACAGGTCCGTCCCCAAATAGTCCTAGTATTGCTTTGCAACGAGACGTCAATATAACTAAACTTCGCAACATCATCGAGGCGAATTAAAAAAAAATTATGTTCAAATAAAAACAAAAGACGATGAATACTCGGAAGTTTCAGTTATTATCATGTTTCATTCGTTCTCAACGTAATCTCTGATTTTGTGTTATTTTCATCTATTTTTTTCATTCTTTGATATCACCTATCCATTCTGCCACCACAGAGAAATCAAAAGTGAGCAATTTAAAATACAAATGAATAAAAATTAGAATGCAAGAAATAGGCAGAGTCATTGTAAACACTCAAAATGTAAGAAATTTCATTTTATGAGAATGAGCGAGGAAATAATATTAGGTGATTTGATAGTCAGTACTCGCCCTCTTAATGTGCATTTGATTTCAAATTTTTAAATTTAGGATGTGGATTCAAATTGTTAATATGTTTTAACTAACAATAACTAATTGCATAATATTTCTGTATCAATTGAATATTGCATAAAATAGCAATAAGTCAATAGAAGTTTAATAAATATATTTCTGTCAGTTAAAAATAATTTTTTACTAAGGAATATTTATTGATTTTTTTCTTCGTAATTTACTTGATTTAATTATTTACCATCGAAAACATTGTTTTCAATCATGTTTCATACTCTCTATTCTATAAATGTTTACAACGGAAACAAACAGGAAATGTAAATTTAAAATAAATGTAGCGCATTTATTATTATGTTCAAATGCAAAAAAATAGAGCAATTTTTTTAAAAAAAAACTAATTCTTCACTTTCGTTTGTTATTGTACATCTTCTCTAATTTTCAAATGTTCTTAATGCTCTTGTTCATAAATATTTACAAAGTTGAGACTAAACAATGAGAACAATAATGGAATTTAATACAAATCTAGAGGTAATTATTATCGCGTTTGCATAAAAAAAAACTTTTTGTTACAATATTGTTTTAACTAATTCATTATTTTCATTTATTATTTTACATTTTCTTTCGCTTTCAAATGTTTGGCTCTTGAAAAAATTTATCATTGTAACACATTTATTAAAATATCCGACAACTCTCGAAGTAAACTTTTTGAAACATTGAATTTTTAAAAGGAATTTAAAACTATAGTTCTTAGATGTGTTGTCAATTATAATACAAAATACTATAAATACAATAAAATTATTCGAAAATATAATACATTTTAAGAAATAGGGAAATGTGTAGTAAATTTTAATGAAATTGAACCAAAACGGTGAACACTAAATTGTAATGCAACAATCCTATTTTTCTTTGTGAAGAAGTTATTGAATATAATGATGAAGGAAATGAACCAAAATCTAAGAAAGATTTTGAGATGCAAAAAAGTTATGGGTAAAAATATAACATTTTTTCCATCTATTTACAACTTAATTTTTCTAAAAACACCTATTAATAAAGAAAGTATTTCACCCACAATAAAACTTTTGGTTCATTGCTAATATTATTTAAAACACCTCCTGGAATTTTTATGTGTATACCTCTATTAGTTTTTGAGATATCGTGTTAACGGTGTAGAATATTTATGAAAGTTAAAAG
Source organism: Argiope trifasciata (assembly GCA_026543055.1). Classification (NCBI taxonomy): domain Eukaryota; kingdom Metazoa; phylum Arthropoda; class Arachnida; order Araneae; family Araneidae; genus Argiope; species Argiope trifasciata. The sequence continues at coordinate 230,372 of JAPMOQ010054004.1, read as the reverse complement.
TTTTGAGAAAATTGAAGTTAAAGACAAATTTTAGCTGAAACATTTGTGACTGTGGTGAGTCTTTCCTTTCCCAAGGAAAGATAAACAGTTTTGGAAAGATGAAAGTCTAAACTTCAATAAATAACAATTAAAATAATATTTGCCAATAGGGTCTATAGCCAGTATTTTTAACGTAGTTGGATACCTTGAAACCGTTTCTACAGTTTCAAGGATAAAATGTCACTGCGATCCATCTTTCTTTCATGCCATGAAGCAGAAAATAATTGGGCATTGCTACGGAGCATGCGAATAAAATGCAAATTCGGTACGGAGAGAAACTGCAATTCTCGATGAAGATTTTTAATTCTTCCACAGAATAAAGAAGAAAATGTCATTTTCTAGGGCATTTCTCCTGGATACCGAAATTGGAATTGTTTTGGATTTGGGATAAACTTAAGCATTACTAGCAAAATTAAATGTTTAGTAAATAAAGCCTAAGACAACTTTGAAAGGCTTACAAAGTTTAGAATGAGTTCAAAAAATATTCATTATTATGTTTGCCTTTAGATATTTACGCCTGTTTATAGCAAAATATCAGCCGAGAATTCTGATATTTAGAACAGTAATTGGCTAAATGAGTTCCGTTTCTAACGATGTTTGCAGCAGAGAAAAAAACAGAGAAAATCAAATAAAGTAAAGGATAAAGAAATAACAGTTACGCCAAAATCGTATTTATACTCTTTATATTAAGATCATAAATATATATTTGGCAGCGTATTGCCTTTATTAATACTTTTACAACAAATTTACCTTAATGATCGCTTATTAAAAAATATTTTTGCCGCAGCTTATAAGTTTATTTTGAAGATTTTTTCATTCTTTTATAAGAAATTTTCAAAGTAAAAGTATTTTGTCTAAAAATTGATATCTGTATTTTGATTATTCTTCATTTTTTTATCTCAACCGTGTTCGATTTTTCCAAAATTGGGAATTATGCTTAACTGAACAATTGTTAAGGATAACTCAAAAACGGAACACATTAGATTGATTAAATTGACATTATCATTTCATCAAATTTCCTCAAACATTAGCATTTAAACGAAATATATAGAATGAATTTTACAACTCGATAATCAGGAAAACATAATGAATTTTAAGAATAAAATTTGGCATATAGTTTTTTTAATTGACACAATTATATATACCACAAAGTATCCACAAAATATCACCGTTCACCAAAAAGTATGACACGGGGCTTACAGAAGTAAGTATTCAACACATAACAAAAAGAAAATAAGAAAATTTAACAGTTATGAAGGATTAATATAAGAATGAAACAAAATAAGAAATTATAAGTTGAGAATAAGAAAATTTAGTGGATGTCAATAATAAATTTACAAAAAAAAAAAAAAAATCCACTTTTGGTGGAAACAGGTGGAGGAAAATCTGGAGGTAATCTATACTTATAATAAAGCTGAATGTGTGTGTGTGCGTGTGTGCGTGTGTGTGTTTGTGTTGGCGCTTTACAGGCCAGACCGTTGGACCTACAGCTACCAAATTTGGTACATGTATACCTTGGATGTCGGTAATGTGCACCTTGGAGATCTTTTTTTGAATTTTTAATTAGAATTTGAATTAATTAAAATTTAAGCGAAATTTCGACGTTTTTCCGCTATAACTTTCGAAATTATTATCGGACAAACATGATTTTAACATCAATTTAAAGATACAAAAAATGGCTTTCTAATGGTATCAGTGTTTTAATGTAAAACTCAAGCTGCTATTTTTAACGAATTTTTAAAGAAATATTTTAGCCATGTTTTTTTAGCACGTGACTGGATAAAATAAAATAAAAAAAACAATGCCGGAAGTTCAAATGAAAAACAACAACTATCATCGTAAATCAAATCTAAAGAAATACAACTTTCAGCACGTAACTGGATAAAATAACATAATTATAAAATGTGATATCTTCTAAAAAAAATAAATGCAAGGCAATGGATTCTAAGAAATCGTTTGCAATATTTATATCATTAATTCCATAAATTATCTTTATTTACAGTAAACCTGATTGAATTTAGACAGGATATGCATTGATATTCCGACTTAATGGCATATTTCTATAATCATTTGCAATATCTGTATCATTAATTCAATAATTTTTTCGCTTTCTTTAAAAAACATATTTAACATTTTGGCAATATCACCGAAAAAAACATTTTTAATATTTTGGAAGCATAATTGATAAATTATTAGAGCATTAAACTCAAAAAGTTTTTCCGAATAAAATTACCGACTCTTAAACTACTAATAACTGAATCTTTTAACTTAAACTATTTCTTAAATTTTGGCTAAAAAATATATGATTTAATTGGAAATTTTAGAACGCATTACTCATGGCGAACCAGCTGGTCGCCAAAGGCGGCTAGTTTTATATAAATGTCTTGGACAGTCAGTCTTGGAATATATATTTACTACCTAAATTGAATCGGAATTTAGGCATATCGTTTTAAGACCTGAATTGCACCTAAATGAAATTTAGGCTTGTAGTTTCAAGTCCTAAATTGTATCTAAATTAAAGTTTTAACCAAATCCTTCATATAATTGAATATCTTTTGACCTTTTATGCATATGTACTTTAAAACGATAGTTGGAAAAACGGATATACTCATATAAATCCTCATATTAAAATTTTTTCTTATGATCGTGGAAAAAAGATTCCTAATGCAAGAACTTTATTTACCTTATACGACAAATGGTATCACATTATGAAAATGGACAAGTATTCATTTTGGAGGACATTTTCTCATTGTGTATCATCAATTAGAAAGTTCTCTTGATCATTAGTTAAAAGTTAAATCATTGGTTAAAGGCAATTTCGTAATTAGTTCTTGAATTCCACACCAAATTTCTTCATTTTGATTTTGTGATGACCTAACTGCAAAGCCTCAGTTCTGAAGGATCCCAGATTCGGAACCAAGTTCCACTTAAAAATGTATGTGAGTATTGAGTAAAAGGATACCATAATGTGCAATCAGACGATTGCACATTATGGTATCCGACTACTTTAAAAACACTGATTATCGATCACATTGGGGATTATTTAAAAAATTCTTATTATTTCTTGTAGTTCAGACTTCTCTTTCCAAAACAGTTCATCTTTACTAGGAAAAGGAAAGCTTGACTTTTAATACAGAGTCACATATTTTTCAACTAAAATTTGTCTTTAGCTTCAATTTTCTAAAAACTTTAATTCTCATAAAAATTCTGCTCCGCTAACAGGATATCTCAAAAATTGAGAGAGCTATTTACATACAAATATCAGAGTTTGTTTTAAATAATGTGGGCAATGAAATGAACCAAAAGTTTTAGTGTTGGTGAAATGCTTTTTCATTTCTAAGTGTTTGTAGGAAAAATTAAGGTGTGAATTTGTAAAAAAAAAGATACATATATATATATATATATATTTTCTCATCACTTCTTTGCAGTTCAAGATGTTTCTTAGATTTCGGTTCATTTCATTCATCTTCATATTCCATATCTTGTGTGCAGAGACAAACAGGATTGCTGCATTACCATTTTGTGCAGAGTGTAAATCAGTTTGGTTAAATTTAATTAAAAGTTACTACACATTTTCTCAGTCTCGAAATATATTATTTTTTTAAAATAACTGTTTTGGTATGAATAGCGTTATTATTGACAATACATCTAAAAACCCTAAATAGTTTTTAAAAATCCAATTTTTCAGAAATTTTCCTTCGAAGCGTAGTCGTACATTGAGCATCAAGCCACATCCAACTACTTTGGTGCAGAAAATGGACAGACGAGTATCAACACCGGCTTCGATCTCGTTATTTGCCTGTGGTTGAAAATTCCAATGCTTATCCCATTATTGACATCATAATTCTTCAAAACGAGACGTAACAACAATAATTTTATCGTCTGAGAAACATTTATAATTATATGGTCCATTTAAAACTGTTTTTCATATTCTTAGTTTATGTTTCGGTAAATTTAATAAATGAATGATTATGCATAATCACTTCCGCATACTTACTAATAAGTATATTGGTGATCACATATAATTACGAACAATTATGCATTATTGCAGGATTACCGCAAAATGTATCCTTAAGGAACAATTGCTTATCATCGTGTCAGTAGCATTTGGAAATCGTTGAAAGACAAAGAATGACTCCAAAACAAAATTGCAAGCTTTTTCAGATCAGATAGGATTTTCCACCTAGATTAAAACTCACGATAGTAGTGAGAAAAAAAATTTATTCTCATGTTATATCAAAACCATAAGGATGTTTAAGCTTAGGAAAGCCTACCTATTACTAAGCAGCAAATAAATGGTTTAAAGATTTAGAAACGAGAGGCTGTGAGCTCATTATTATCATTTTTCTTTTTGAATAATTATATATATATATATATATATATATATACAGTGATGGAAAAAAAATCCCAACACCAAGAAAAAATTATTGTACAGTAAGGAAATTTCAGGAATACATTTGTCTAGGTAACATATTTAATTGATTAAAGTTTCACGATCACAGGTAGAGCCATTGGCGAGAAGAGCCATTTCAAATGTGAAATGTTGGTACATTAGTAACCGGTGTAACCGCCAGAATTTTGAATGCAAGCATGCAAACGTGCATGCATTGTGTCGTACAGGTGTCGGATATCAGTTTGTGGGATGGAGTTCCATGCCTGTTGCACTTGGGCGGTCAATGCAGGGATGGTTAATGCTGGTTGTGGATGACGCTGGAGTTGTCGTCCAATGATGTCCCATACGTGCTCGATTGGAGAAAGATCTAGTGATCTAGCAGGCCAAGGCAACGTGTTGACACTCAGTAGAGCATGTTGGGTTACAACAGTGGTATGAGGGTGAGCGTTATCCTGTTGAAAAACACCCCCTTGAATGCTGTTCATGAATGGCGGCACAACAGGTTGAATCACTAGACTGACGTACAAATTTGCAGTCATTGTGCGTGGGATAACCATGAGAGTGCTCCTTCTGTCATACGAAATTTCCCCCCAAACCATAACTCCAGGAGTAGACCCTGTGTGTCTAGGCCGCAGACAGGTCACTAGCAGGCGTTCACCTGGCCTCCTTCTAACCAACAAACGGCTATCACTGCGATTAAGGCAGAACCGGCTTTCATCAGAAAACACAACAGATCTCCACTCCGTCCTCCAATGAGCTCTAGCTTGACACCACTCACGTCGCAAACGGCTGTGGTTCGGAGTCAGTGAAATGCACTGTACAGGGCGTCTGGCTCGGAGCTGTCCTTGTAGTAACCGATTTGTAACAGTTCGTTGTGTCACTGTGGTGCCAACTGCAGCTCGAATTTCAGCTGCAGACGCAATACGATTGGTCACAGCCATAAGCCGAATACGACGGTCGGTCTTCCCTCTCAGTAGTACCACGTGGCCTCCTGGTACCTGATCTTCTTGAGGCAGTACCTTCCCTTGACCACTGCCGCCAATACTCATGCACAGTGGATACATTCCTGCCAAGTCTTTCAGCAATATCGCGGAAAGAAAACCCACTTTCTCGTAGCCCTACAACACGACCTCGTTTGAACTCAGTGAGCTGTTGATAATGGCTTCTAAGTCTTCTCAGAGGCATCCTTGACTAACATTAACCCACTACGTCAAATCTCAACTGTAAATAACGATCACGAAAAATTAAATATCTCTACAACAAATATCGATAGAACGACGCGGTAAACTGTACGTTTATTAGCAAAACTCTAAAAATGCTGTATAAAAGTTTATAAAATTTAGTTACGAAAATCGTTGACAGATGGCGCTCTCATCACAATGCCCATAGAAGCTTTCAGTGTGACGTCACAAATGAAAAATGACTCCCGATCTGACTCCTTGTGACTTCTTTCTTTGGGGAGCATTGAAAGATACTTTCTATAGAAACAATCCCGTCACTCTGGGATTGTTGATGGGTGTTGCATGCGATTCCATTTCCGTTGAGACATTGCAAGACGTGATGTCAAATTTCATTGATCGATTACGCCACCTCATTGTTTCGAATGTTGAACATTTTGAAAAAATTGTATTTTGATTGCAAAGACTGCATCACTTTATTATTTTTTTAAAGACTCCTTTCAGAGAAAGAGTTTTCAGCGCAGAGCGCCGTCTGTTAACTATCTGTTGTTTGTTACTAAATTAACTAACTTTTGTACACTATTTTTACAGTTTTGCTAATAAACGTACAGTTTACCGCATAATTTTATCGATGTTTTTTTGTAGAGATATTTAATTTTGAAATCAGTGCTTATTCGCTGATTACTCTACACGCACCCACGCGCACTCACGCACACGCACACACGCGCACGCGCACACACATATTGAAAAAGAGTAATCTCAAAGCTTCGCTCGATATTTAAAGGATGAGAAAGGATAAACGCAGGATTTCTTAGTACTTTCCTATTTTTTAGAGGAATTTATGACTTACTCTTCGATAGACCTTCTTTCATGTTTTCTGAGAATAGCCAATAAAAAGATCTCCCAAACTTTTCCAACACTTAAGACCAAACAGATTTGCTACACTACAAAGCAACTGAAAAGTTCCAAAAAAATAGAGTTGCAACCTTTCAGCTCGTATTTTCTATGCCGAACTTCAAACTCTCTCCGGAAAAAAAGCTTTACTGCTGAAAATTTAAAGTGGTTAACTTCCTTCCATTGATAAAAACCCAATTTCAGCCTACACGCACCAACTCTTATTTAATCTCCCGTGTTGAGAGATATGAAGTTTTACTCTCTGGCACGCATGTACCAAATAAAGCATTTCTCAGGGAGAAAAAAATCACGTAGGCAAACACTTGAGAAAAGTTTCAATCTAAACATGTGAAGTACGACCGTGCTAGTTTTTTTTTCTTTTCTAAAGTAAAAAAGAAGGCTTCAACTTTGTATTCTTTAGTTTTTGGAATATGTCCAGATCGTCTAATTTTCCAGCTATTTTGCTGTTTGTTGAAATTCCAGGAAGAACTATTGTAGTGGAAGAAAAATTGTGTTAAATGATTTCATAATTTGAATTCAGGGCTATTTTATGTCAAAATGTTTTCCTAAAAATCAGATCAAAATAAACAAAAGTGTGTTAGCCATGAGTTGAATTGCAATGAATGTGCATACAATATGAGATCTTTCAGACTTAAGGTATCCGACTTTGTAAAAAACATTGGTTATCAAACACATTGGGAATTTTTTTTAAATTGTTACTTCTACTAGTTTATACTTTCCTCTTTTCCAAAACAGTTTATCTTTTCTTGGAAAAGGAAGGCCTGACCTATCACCCAGGATATTATATTTTTTCGACTAAAATTTGTCTTTGATTTTAATTTTGTCTTCACTGTAACAATCTCCACAGCTAACATGATATCTCAAAAACTAATAAAAGTATTTACACAAAAATTTTAGCGTATGTTTTAAATGATTTGAGCAATGAAATGAACCAAGCGTTTTGCTTGGTTCATTCAGAAATGCTTTTTGATTTATATGAGTTTTCAGAAAATTTAAGTTGCTAATTTATCAAAAAAATGCATATATACGAATATGTTTACTTATAACTTCTTTACATCTCAAAATTATTTTTTGATTTTGGTTCATTTTATTCATGTTATATTCCATTCACGTTGAGTGTTAACCGTTTTGGTTAAATTTCATTAAAATTTACTGCAAATTTTCTTATTTCTCAAAGTGTATTATAATTTCGAACAAAAGAACATATTGAACATTTTTTCTTGATTATAATATTTATAATAGACAATACAAGTAAAAATCAGTAATAGTTTTTAAAAATTCCAATTTTTCACAAACTGTTCCTCGAGCGTTGTTGGATACCCTAAAAGTTTATAAATATATTTAGAATAATTTATTGAATTTTTCTTCAATAAATGATTTTATTCGTTCAACTAAGTGTTATATGTGCGGAGCAAACTTCTTTTTGAAATCCATTGATCACTTTCCAACACGCAGAAGAAAGCGATATTACAAGTGAACGTTAAGGCCTTATCACTCCAAGAAATATCTTCCGCACTTTTCGTCAGCAATTTTCCGTTTCTACCCTCAAGAACCTGTCAAGCAAGTTTTTCGTCATCAACAACTTTTTTTTTACCAGCTTGAAAAGGACGACGATAGTGACAGGGATATTGTTTGTTTGCAAACGAAATTCAACCAATTATGTGAAGCTTTGAAGTGATGTCATACAAGAGAGGTCACTTTCGTTGTCGTTTGCTGATGAAAAGTGCGCACGATAGTTCGCCCTGTGATAATGTCTTAACATACAGGTGATCGATAAATTGATTTTAAGGTATGCCGACTGCCTTCAAAGGAAATTTTTTTGAAAAAATGGATATTTTAAAAACTATTTAAAATGGCTTATACATGCAATGTCAATTATGATACAAAATACTATATATAGAACAAAATTGTTTGAAAATATATATTTTGAGAAAAAGGAGAATTCCTTGAAACTTTTAAGGAAATTTAACCTAAACGGTTAACACTCTATAGAAAATTGTCATGCAGTAATCCTAATTTTCTTTGTTCACAAGTTATAGAATGTAATGGTGAAGGAAATGAGCCAACATCTAAGAAACATTTAGAGATGTAAAGAACTTAGGATAAAACATACATATAAATGCAATTTTTCCGTAAATTCACACCTTAATTTCTCTAAAAACACCTATAAATGAAGCAATATTTCACCAACAATAAAACTTTCTGTTCCTTTCATTGCCCATATTATTTAAAACTTAAACTGGAATTTTCATATAAATACATCTATTAGTTTTGGGGATATCATGTCAAAGGTGGATAATTTTAATAAATATTAAAATTTTGAAAAAGTTGAAATGAAAGACAGATTTTAGCTGAAAAATTATGAGACCCTGGATGATAAGTGTGGCCTTCCTCTTCCTAGAAAATATAAACTGTTTTGGATAAAGGAAAGTTGGAACTACAGGAAATAACATTTAAAAAAAATTGCCAATGGGGTCGATAACCAGTGTTTTCAACATAGTCGGATACCTTAAGCCCTTGTAATTCAATGAAACATCAAAATACAAAGTTTGAAGTGCTATGCATAGTTTTTTTTAATTACGTATTTATTAATCAAAACTTTCTGACAATTGAAGTACCTCAGGAGCATAGTGGTGAGTTCGTGGGTTTTGAATAGGAGGGCTTCATGTTCGAGATCCGAATCCTCCCAAGAACAGTCATGTAAATTGGTCTGGTGCTCGTCAAATCAGTCGGGAACAAACGCCCTGCCGCTGGTGTGGTTGGGAAATGGGTGGGCCAGCTCAGGTGTTGACATCGTCAGCTGATCATGGCTCAAAATTCATTCGGTCCCAAAATGACTCTAGTTTTACTTCAAAAAAGTACGTTCATAATGAAATTAAACAATACCGATTAAACTTATAGTTGCACAATTATTACTATTTTTGCTTTATTTATTAAAACGAAGAAATTTTAATTTTTACGAATTAATTATCTATATGAGTAAAAATGAATGCTTGACTGTATTTCTCTTATGATTTGCCACATTGGCGAATTTTTAATAATGTTATTCTTCATTTTAGTTCGGACTTTCTTCTACACAAAACAGTTTATATTTTCTAGGAAAAGGTAAGATTAACATATCGTACTGGGTGACATATTTTTCAGCTAAAACGTGTCTTTCACTTCCATTTTCTCAGAACTTCAATTTTCATAAAAATTCTCCGCCTTTAACATGATATCCCCAAAACTAATAGAGATATTTACATGAAATTTCCAACGTGGGTTTTAGATAATATGGGTAATGAAAAGAACAAAAAGCTCTATTGTTGGTGAAATATTTTTTCATTTGTAGGTGTTTTTAGAAAAATGAAGTTGGGAACTGAGGGGAAAAAATGCATAGATACGTATATTTTTAGCCATCACTTCTTTTCATCTCAAAATGTTTCTTCAATTTTGGTTCATTTAATTCATCATTATGTTCTATTGCTTGAGTGCCAAGAAAAACAGGAATGCTACATTACGATTTGGAGTAGAGTGTTAACCATTTTAGTTCAATTTCACTAAAATATACTACTAATTTCCTATTTTTCGAAATGTATTGATCTCAAATGTATTTTTTTTGAATTTATATAATTGAAAATAAATTTAAAAACCACAAATAGTTTTAAAAAATAAAATTTTTCAAATATTTCCCTTCGAACGTAGATGGGTACCTTAATTTATAAGTTTGTTGATTAATTCCAAATTTTGAATTCTAAGGTATTTCAAAGGTACTCCCATCCGTTTTGAATTAATATGGTTCAATCTCATTTTAATTATTAAGGTACCCAAAGCGCGTAGAAATTTTTTTTTGAAAAATTGGATTTTTTAAAAACCATTTATGGTTTTTAAATAAATTCGTAATCATAAACACTATGAAAACAAAATTTTTTTAAAAATGTAAGGCATTTTGAGAAATAGGAAACTTTATTGTAAATTTTAATGAAATTTAACCAAATTGGTTAACACATTACACAAAACTGTAATGCAGCAATCCTATTTTTCTTTGTACGCCAGCTATAGAATATAATGATGAATAAAATGAACCAAACTCTAACAATAATTTTGAGATGCAGAGATGTTAACATATGCATTTTTTTCCATAAATTCACCACGTAAAATTTCTGAAAACACTTATAAATAAAAAAGTATTTCATCAACCATCAAACTTTTGATTCATTTCTTTGACCATATCATTTAAAAATAACGCTGAAATTTTTATGTAATTATCTCTGCTAGTTCTTGAGATATCATGGTAATGATTAAGAATTTTTATGAGAATTAATGCTTTGAGAAAATTAAAGTGAACTACAAGTTTCAGCTAAAAAAATATTATTTATTTCAAATTCTCCTGAATGATAGTTCAGGTCTTCCTTTTCCTAGAAAAGATAAACTGTTTTGGGCAGAGGAAATGCTGAACAACAAGAAATAGCAATAAGTAGAAAAAATCTACAATGTGGTCGATAAGCAATGTTTTTAAAGTAGTCGGATACCATTAAAAGTTCATTACGTAGAATGCATGTTATTTTCATTCCTTTATTTGATGAGGTCAGTTCTTTAGCTCAGATTTCTATCGATTCATATCAAAAACTAAATCCAATAGAATCGAATGATGACGCATTAGATGACTTTTCTCTTATTACGTTGAGTTATTTGATGACAGATCGATAAGATTTTGATTTCATCGCTTTTACTTTCTTAAGTAAAGAGTAAACGATCCTTCTTTTTGGGAAAATGTGATTATCCTTAACTTGAGCTTTATTTTTTCCAACGAAAGTTGCAATCGCGTCTTTCTTAACTGATTTTATTACATCCCTCCAACAACCAACCTCGAAAGTTGGACCCAGAGAGCATTGGAAAGGAAAGTTAACGGTGGAAAAAATAATTATTTCGCCACTAACATTCTTAAGAGATATTTGAGCCATCTTGGCGACTTTTTTTTCTCGCCCATGGGATTATGGGAGCATTCAATGCAGGATGGAAACCATTACCTCGTAAAGTTGGAAAACGGACTTTATTTTTTTCACTTTTTTGCTACTTTTTAGGGGTGTAAATTTATTGTTCTCGCCACGTTCTAGGACCATTCAGTCATAAAATAATAATAATAATAAATATAAAAAAGAGTTCCTTTTTACTACCGACGTCTGTAATATTTTTCAAAGGTTCGTAAAGGATAGATACGTGAAATAATTCAGCTAAGATATCTCTTGTTTTCCATCTAGCAAACCAAAATGAGAGTAATTTCAAAAGAAATGTTTTCAGTTTCTATATTTCTTGGTTGAAAATTGAAAAATTAACGTTCAATAAATTACAAGCAATGAGGCTTTAGAGGATGTGTTAAGAGATAATGTGATTTTAATAGATTAAACTAATGACAAATATTTTAACAAAATATTTCAAAGATATGACTTTTACATTTTTTATTCAGGTTATTTATATCTCTATTAAAATCATATTTTTAAATTCACGAAACCACATATTTTGCTTGAATTTAAATCTTTCTATAATGATACTTGTAAATATGGATTAATTAATAAATATGAATAATTAAATATTATTGAAAGTTAGTCATAATTTTAAAAAGTATAAACCACAACAAAAACATGCCATATTTCATTCCTTTTACCTAAAATTTATGAAAAAAATGTAGAATTACTTATTTCATTTATTATGAATACAAATTTTATATATGCATTAAAATACAGTAGTTAATACAGTACATAATGTGGGTTTTTTTACATTCAAATTACTAAAATATGGTAGTTACTTTACGAAAATTTTTTAACTACTTGAATAAAAATTGGCAATCGGAAATAAATATGAAATTAGTAAAAGTATGATATTAAAATAGCAAATAAAATTCCTAAATATATAATTCTACATGTCAATATGGTTAACAAATAAAATTTTTCAGAAAAATATAGAATCTAAACACATTTCACAGTCGAACAAATTCCTGAAAATTCTGAAAATTTTAAATTTTTTTTTTCATTTTTTTATTTATTTAGATATTTTTTTAATTGATAGTTTTTGCATATGATAATTCTTTTCGAAATTTGGAACATTTTATAGGTTGCAAATAGTTTCTTTCCTCTTCTTTTGGCTACAGAACTAGAGAAAAATGAAATATTTTTGTTGTGTTTTTTACCTTTCCCTATGGTAAACAGAATATTACATTCTCTTTATACGAGAAATCTTGCAAAACTCCTAACGAAATGGCTTAAATATTATTTGTTATTCTTTTCTTCAAGAGGAATTCTGTAAAATACTTTTATATCGATATGTGGGTGATTTTTTTTTTTGGCTTTTGAAAATGTTCTCTAACTTAGATACGCAATTATTGGTCATTTCTTTAACTGATTTGTTTGGTAACTCAATTTAATTTAGAAATGAGACTATTTGAAATCAAACGATTAATCGACAGTTTTTCAGTACATATGTGGCGGCTTTCTACTATGGAACGGTTTTTGCTCCTTTATTATTATCATTTAATATTTTGATGTTCCTTTTAAAGTTTTATTTCATATATGTTTAATTTGTTAAATAGTACTGCATTTAATTGCAAATAATGTGTTTGTTTCTTTAACATTTTAAGAAGTGATGACAACACCAACTTTTTTAGTTGTTTATTTTAAAGTGTTGGCAACATCAACTTTTTTTATTGTTTATTTTAAAATGTTGGCAACACCAACTTTCGTTTTTGCTTATTTTAAAGTGTTGGCAACGCCAACTTTTGTTATTGCTTATTTTAAAAAGTGTTGGCAACATCCATTTTTGTTATTGTTTAATTTAAAGTGTTGGCAACACCAACTTTTGTTATTACTTATTTTTGAAAAGTGTTGGCAACATCCATTTTTGAAATTGTTTATTTTAAAGTGTTAGCAACACAAATTTTGTTATTGTTTATTTTAAAGTGTTGGTAACACCAACTTTTCTTATATATATATTTTCGAATTCCAAAAATAAAGGAATAAGTTGTGCTATGGCTAAGAAGGTCTACGATTATTTTTTCATACCTATTCCATATAATTCTCGTTATTTTACTGTCATGCAATTGGCCAGTTCCAATGCGAGATGGAGTCTAGATTCATTATGGTAATTAATGTCTAGGGCAAATTAGCTAGCACGACAAATATATCATAATTGATTCTTTGATGAATGAGAAAGTGTTTGATTTCAGTTCTTTAAAATCACTCGAAGTTTTCTTTTTGGAAAAATGTGATTATTCTCAGGACGTCTTTTCTTTAAATTATTTTGTACCAAAAATCGCGTCTTTCCTAACTAATTTTATTACTCTTTTCAAAGAGGCTGGATTAAAATTTCGATCGAGCGAATAAAAATGCCTCAAAAAATAATAACTTCATCTCTGACATCCTTGGAATAGATTTGTTTTGTCTGTGTAATTGTATAAAATATTTTTTGTCTGTGTAACAGTGTAATAGATTTGTTTTGTATGTGTAACTATGTAATAGATTTGTTCATTCAATGTAAGATTGAAAGTATTACTTTTTAAAACAGGAAAGATGACTTTATTTTTATTTTGTAGTACATTTTATTTCCCTTTTTTAGAATATTCAATAATAAAATAACATAAATAAAAGCTTTTTTTTACTACCTGCTAAAGTGTTATTTTTTTCAAAAATGACAAAGTAGTGGAACATGAAAAAAAATACTCAAACTTCTGACGACTTTTACGGCAAATCAAAACGACAATGATTGGGACCTCAGGACGAATTTTCTTTATTTTATTTTTACCAAAGTCGCAATCGTGTCTTTCCTAACTAATTTTATTACCCCTTTCCAAGAGGCTGGATTGAAGATTTGATCAAGCGAGTAAAGCAGCCTTGAGAAAATAATAACTTCACTGAATCTTTGAACTAGATTTGTTTTGTATGTGTAATAGATTTGTCCCTTCAAAGCAAGATTGAAATTATTATTTCTTATAACTGGAAAGAGGACCTTATTTATTTTTAATTTTCGGTGCATTTTGTTTCCATTTTTTAGAATATACAGTAATAAGATAAAATAAATAAATTACAGTTTCTTTTTACAGCCTGCTTAAGGTATCCGACTACGTTAAAAACACTAGTTATCGACCACATTCACTAATTTTTTTAAATTGTTTTTTCTTGTAGTTCAGACTTTCTTGTTTTCAAAACAATTTATCTTTCCTAGAAAAAGGAAGATTTGAGCTATCATCCAGGCTCACATATTTTACAAGTAAAATTTGTCTTTGAATTCAATTTTCTCAAAATATATTTTAATATTATTATTTCTTGTAGTTCAGACTTTCCTTTTCAAAAAACAGTTTATCTTTTCTAGGAAAAGGAAAGACTAACATATCGTCCAGGGTCATATATTTTTCAGCCAAAATTTCTCTTCAATTTCAATTTTTTCGAAACTTTAATTTTCATGAAAATCCTCCACCGTTAACATGATATCTCAAAAGCTAATAGAGGTATTTACATAAAAATGTCAATGTGTGTTTTGAATAATATGGGTCATGAAATGAACCAAACGTTTGATTGAGGGTGAAGTATTTTTTCATTTGTAAGTGTTTTTCGAAAAATTAATTTATGGAAAAATGCATATGTACACAGATTTTTTCCCGTAACTTCTTTGTCTCTCAACATTTTTCTGAAATTTTAGTTCATTTCATTCACCATTACATTCTATAATTTGTGTAAAAATGAAAACAGGATTGCCACATTACAATTTTGTGTAGACTGTAAATCGGTTTGGTTAAATTTATTAAAATTTACTACATTTTCTCAAAATTTATTACATTTTCAAATAAGTTTTGTTGTATTTAGAGTGTTTTGTATCTTAATTGACAATACATCTATGAACCGTAGTTTTCAATAGTTTTTTTACATTCAGTTTTCAAATTTTTTCTTTCGAACGCAGCCACATAACTTGAGTGTTATTTTTATTTTTTTTTTAACATGAAAAATAACACACCCATACTTCTGACGACTTTTACGGCAAATGAAAACGACAGTGTTTCTGAAGGTTGTTTTACTTGCCTTACCAGATAGAGTTCTTTTTTATAACGAGCGAAAGTTGAAAGGTTTATGTTCCGTAATTTACAGGCAATACAATATTATTGGCGGTATTGGAGGATTATGGATAGTTGGATAGATTAAATGAGGTATGAGCAGTGTTTTATCAACGTCTTTCGGAAATGGCTTTTCTCGATATTCGTGCCATCATCCATTTCTGAAATGATCTCATACCAAAAAAATATGAAAAAAAAAATGTTTATTTTAAGCTCTAAACTTCACATACCATTCAAAATTTATACTCCAAACAATTCCAAGAATAATATTAATAAATTTGATTGATCAAAAATGGAGGAATTATCTATATCTTTGCCAATACATTTTGATGTCACATTCATTATTGTTTTTAAGATAATTTATTCATCTGAGCTCATAAAAACGAAATCTGAAAAAAAAATCTTTACTTCTTTGCATATCTGCATTTTTCTTAGATTTTGGTTCATTTCATTCATCATTGTACTCTATAACTTGGGTGCAAAGAAAAATAGCATTGCTGCATTACCATTTTGTGTAGAGTGTGAACCGCTTTGGCTAAATTTCATTAAAATTTATTACAAATTTCCTATTTTTCAAAATATGTTGACCTCAAATGTATTTTTTTGTATTTATACAATTGACAATAAATCTAAAACCCATAAATAGTCTTGAAAGTTGTCTAGTCGTAGTCGGATACCTTAAGTTAAACAATTAAAACTTTTTTACATTGCATATCCGTTAAATCTGTATTATAAATCAAAATTAACATTCTCAATATCAAGAAGAGAAATAAGTATAAAAAGTGTTTTTTAAAATTATCATAATAATTATAAACGCTGGAGAAGATTAAAAAATATCTAAATTGAATGTTTAAATTTCAACGGTAACAATAATATTTTCAGAAATTTCGAAATTTTTTCAAAAACTTATTTTCTTTCGATGAATTCAGTTTCAAACAATAATTTTGCAGCTGATAAATATTCGAATATTTTCAATATTTCATATTCAAGGTATCCGACTACATTCGAATAGAGTTTTATGAAAAATTGGATTTAAAAAAACTATTTAAAACCATAGTTTTTAGATGTATTGCAAATGATAATGAAAATACTATAAATACGAAAAATATATTTGAAAATATAAAATATTTTTGGAAATAGGAAAATTCGGTTCTTGAAATAATTTCGTATTGTGAACACATTTATTAAGGTATCCGAGAATTTTCGAAACATTGAATTTTTAAAAAAGAATTTAAAACTGTGGTTTTTAGATCTATTGCCAATTATAATACAAAATACTATAAATACAACAAAATTTTTGGGAGATATAATATATTTTGAGAAGTAGGAAAATGTATAGTACATTTTAATGAAATTTAATCAAAACGGTTAACATTCTACACAAAATGGCAATGCAGCAATCTTATTTTTCTTTGTACGCAAGTTATAGAATCTGAGATTAATGAAATGAACCTAAATCTGAGCACGATCTTGAAATGCAAAGAAGTGATGAGTAAAAATATAAGTCTATATTCCTTTTTTTTTTCATGAATTCGCAACTCAATTTTTCTAAAAACACCTATAAATGAAAAAAAAAAAAGCATTTCATCAGGAATAAAACTTTTGTTACATTTCATTACACATATTATTTAAAATAAACGCTGGAATTTTTATGTGAATACCTCTGAGTGTTTTTAATATATCATGTTGATGATGGAGAATTTTTATTAAAGCTAAACTTTTGAGAAAATTGAATACAAATTTTAGCTGAGAAGTATCTTTTGCTTAAAATTCTCTGGATGATAGGTCGTCCTCCCATTTTATAGAAAAGATGAATTCTTTTGGAAAGTGGAAAGTTTGAACTACAAGAAATAACAGTAAAAAAAGTTCGCCAATGGGGTCGATAACCAATGTTTTAAACGTAGTCGGATACCTTAATTCATTATTATTCTTTCCTTCATGAGTAAATCATGAACATAGTTTTAAATATAGGATTATACTTAATGAAATATATGTATTAAATTAGTTTTAGATTATCAATTTACAATACATATTAAAAATGGTTTTCAGCAATATTTTAGGCTGTTTATTTTTTTAAATGACTTAATTTAACTATATTACTTTAAACCACATACAAAATTAAATAAATTTTATAGTTTTAAAATATTTATCATAAATTGAGAAAGATCTGATGCTCTCAATTCTTTCTGATTTTAAAACATTCAACCATTTATAACGAGCAATATACAAAATGAAATATATATTTATTAAATTAGTTTTAGATGATCAATTCACAATACATATTTAAAAATGGGTTATAGCCATATTTTAGGCTGTTTTATTCTATTTAAATAACTTCATTTAATTATAATACTTTAAAACACATACAAAATTAAATTAATTATAGTTTAAAAATATTTATCATAAATTGAGAAATGTCTTATGCACTCAATTTTTTTTCTGAATTTAAAATATTCAACGATTTATTACAAAAGGCTTTTCTTTTTTATCAACAATACTTCTATTTCCACAGTCATATTTATGCAGAAAATGCGAATTTCTTGTAAAATATTGCTGTTTCACCAAGCTGTGTGGGCCGCTATTCATATTTGAGTAAACACAACGTGAAAGAATTTTTATGCCAGTTGATATATGATATCACACTTTTGCAATATTTACTGACTCATTTTTCATTACTTTCAAGTTATACTTTAAAAAAATGTGTGTTTAGACACATGTTAGATACACCTGATACATATATAAGATACTTTCTTAGGTTATATTTCTTTTGAAATAATGTTTTTTTTATATTCCCCTTTTTTTAATCCTATTAGATATTATAATTTCAAAAAACATGTTTTATTATTTATTTTGGTAAATGCGTATGTTATTGGAGATAAAGCACGAACCTTTCTT
This sequence comes from Argiope trifasciata, assembly GCA_026543055.1. Classification (NCBI taxonomy): domain Eukaryota; kingdom Metazoa; phylum Arthropoda; class Arachnida; order Araneae; family Araneidae; genus Argiope; species Argiope trifasciata. The sequence goes on along the minus strand of JAPMOQ010054004.1, from coordinate 211,876 downwards.
TGATAAAAGTTTTCAAGAATAAAGCTACTTTTTCACATAAAAGTTCTTGCATCGGATTTGATGCATTTTTTTTAAAATTTGAAGTAAATTCTTTAGAGTTTTTTTAGAATGCTGTACTTATTTATATACTGTGTTTTATGCAGATTTAAGTAGTTTCCCAATAAATTTATAAAAGATTTAAGGCATGTTTTGATAAATTAAAAAGTAATTCCAGAAAATGAAATCAATGGTTTAGCTATTTAATCCATCGATTTAGATAATTAACTCGTAGACCTTACTAATGGCGGCTTTCTGTGACCAGATTTACTTCTAATTTCAATTCTATTAAATTTATTCTATGAAAAAATGAAGAAAATTCTTCAAAGCAGTAAATAAACATGTTTAATTATATTACGGACCCCTTAATATAACTAATATAATACATAAAAATACATAATATAATATAATAATATATATATAATATAATAAAATAATATAATATAACTAAATAATATAGCCTAATATAACTAATAATTACGAACTCGCCATTTTGAAACATAGTCAGATGACGAGGACGATGCTGATCTGGCACTTCTTCTTCAAGCTTCCACACCAGTGGGAGAACGTTTGGGTCTGATGTATTTAACCTGCACTACATCCGTTCACACAACGGTTTTTTTGTGAAATATTATCTCAAACCTATGTACATATATGTACAAACACACACACACACACATATATGTATGTGATTTGAATTCCATCAATGAATGTCATCAGACTAATAATAAGTAATAATACAATTATTTTCTTTATTAGGACATATGAGTTACTTTATTGTTGAGTTGGCAATCTTTTCATTTGAAATTCCTGAATTTACGTGGCTAATAATAAATGATTGTGATTTTCCCAGCACCTATATCAAGATAATTAAATTTAATTATTAAAAATCAAAACAATTTTTGGTAATAATTTTTCAAACCATAATATAGGATTTAAATTTAAAAAAATCATGTAATACTATATTGTTCTACTGTTTCTAAAATAAAAATATTTCCAGCAAAAACGAACCGAATTTAATCAGACGATATATCTTTTCTCAGAGATAATAATTCTTCTAACATTATAATAACTAAATCTATAAAGGAATGCTTATTAAAATACTCCAATGTCGTATTATTGAATCGCAGTAATATTTTTTTTCAAAAATTTCAATCAAACTGCAATTTGCTTTCCGATATTTTTTTTCTTCAAGATTTATTAACTATATTATATTTTTGGAAATATTTTTCAGTTACAGAGCTTTTAATCATAATTATATAAAGCATGCTTAATAATTTTGAGCACGGAAGCTACTTCTTAACTGCAGAATGCTGAGGCTGGGAACATACTATAACCAACTGGTAAATTTTTCAATCTGTAACAAAATTCTTAAACCTCCTTCGAATTTCTAATTTTGCCTGAAACGGTTGCCTAAGTTAAAGTAAAAGAACAGTTTAATTAAACTCAACAAGATTCGTTTCCTTACTGAAAAATTTCTAGCTGCAACAGAATAAGACGTTATTCCGGTAAAACATTTCGCATAATCAATTTCCAAGCAACCTCTTAAAAGGAGATTTGAAGTTTTAATTGAATTCTAAGGAATTTCTCTTGAGGTATATAGAAGCGGAAAAAAAGGCAGGAGAACTCAAAAATTAATTACCGGAATTAATTTGAGGATGCACCTGCTGAGTTTGAAAGAGCTTAGAATAATCGAAGCTATTCAACTTTAATTTCTTAAAATAGCATCAGAAAATTGCTTGAAATGCAGAAAACTAATAATACCAAGATTTAAATACCAAAAAATAAAATTATGTATGAAAAATGAGGCAATAATTCTGGTTCAATGAAATTGAATATCTGGAAATTCTAAAGAGTTTATTTTCGAAAAAATAATCAATATCTTTAAGACTTTTGTAAAGGAAAAGAAAATTAGATATTATATATTTAAAAAAAAGTCTTTTACGATACAGATAAGTGTCATGTTCAATTTGATAGACTAACAAATTATATTAAGACAAAATTGCCCCTCATTTGGAAATTTATATAAAAACATAATATTCTAGACAAGACCTCAACTTTCATGTCCATTATGACTACAGAATTAATTAACTTATTAAAGACAACTCTTAAGAATGCACTTTAATTTTTATTTTAAAATTTACACTTTTTATCTATATACATAAAAATGAATGTTTGTCTGTATGTATCTTATGCCTTCCAAAACTGTTCATCCGATTGCGTCGAGACTTCGTCAGCTTATTCTATACACATATGGGATGGTTATAGGCAGAGTACAGTTATCTAAAATTAAAAGATTAATCTCTAAATAACTCTTCGAAGAGACAATAAATTCTGTATAAATGCTAAATCTGTTAAACGTTAATATTTTGTAGCCATAGTACGCAAATGTCATGCAAGTCATTCTCAGGGTTAAACACTTTATTACAGATGATGCGAAAAAGTTTGAGAAGACTAACCCTGGTTTTTTAAAATTTTAATTAAATGTTAGAGTTTTTTGCTGTAACCACCAAAAATATTGTAGTGCAAATAATTTTTCAACATCTTATTTTTCAAATCTTCCAAATACATTAACGATCTTATGTAATAAATATATTTTCTATGTTTAATCAATTTTAAAATAAAATATTTTAATCACAATTTCTAAAATTAAATTTGAGAATTCTGTAATAATAATTAATGAGTCACGAGATACAATACGTAGTTTTGTTCGTTATCATTCTGAAAGAATAGCAAGTATTACAATTCTAAAAGATTAAATCTAATATTAAAAAATAAATATTTGTTTGTTCGTACTTTATACGTTGTCGTACCATTTATCTTATTTCGATAAAACATTGGCACATTATTGATTGATTGCACTTAATATTATTTTTTTTGAGTGGCAGCAACACGCCAGGTACCAGGTTTTAAATACTTTTGTTTCTTAATCTTTATTTCTTCAAATTTTAATTTCCGGATTAGAAATAAAGCCAAAAGAGACTCTCCCTTTTTTGGACATATATCATCTGTCAAACTGTCATTTTATTTCTTCTCTCAATTCCCCTTTTAAAACACCACTTGATTTGGGGACGCACAATATATCCCAAGTGGGCCTTTGATCAAAATAGTCTCTAATTTCTTCTCTCCCAACAATCAAATCAAACATAAAAAATATTCTTGACTAGAGTTATTTTGGTAGCATTAAAATACTCTACTCATTAGCTTAATATCCTAAGCTAAGACAGATTGCTTATAATTGCTATAAAAACACTGGAAGCAAAATATTTTTTCATACCTTACACAGTTAATTAATAAAGACTCTACTCATTAATTAACCTTTTTTTAATAGAGCAGTAGTTTTTTTCATCAGATCCGTTAAAAATAATCAAGATTTATCTTCAAAAAATAGTTTTCTGTGCATTCAGTAAAACAACATCTGCTTTTTACTACATCTTTTTGATCGATTAAGTTGAGACTATTTTAGTAATGATTTATCAGATGTTCTCTACAATTTTCAGTATAAATACGGATTCATTTGAATTAGAAAGATTACCTTATATCTGTTAAAATCCGATAATTTAAATGATTTCAAGATTGTAGTAATATTTTAAGTATATTATTTACCAACAATTAGGCAATATTTATTATTATTTTGCGGCTGAGATGTAAATTTAAATCATTATTTATCATAAGAATGAGAATTTATTTTCTATAAAAATAAGTAGAATGTTCATAAAATATTTCAGTTTTTAACTTCATTTAAAAACGTTTAGCAAAAAAAAAAAGAATTAAAGTATCCGACTACGTTTAAAATAAATATTGCTTATTGTGAAGTTAATGGACCCCATTGGCGATTTTTTTACTGTTATTTCTTGTAGCTCAGACTTTCCTCTTTCTAAAACAGTTTATCTTTTCTAGGAAAAGGAAAAACTGACATCTCATCCAAGAGAATTATAAGCAAAGCATATTTTTCAGCTAAATTTATCTTTCACTTCTTTTCAGTTTTCCCAAAACTTTAATTTTCCAAAAAAAAAAAAAAAAAAAAAAAAAAACTCTCCACCGTTAACAAGATACCTCAAAAACTAATGGAGGTACTTGCCCAAAAATTTCAGCATTTGTTTTAAATAATATGGGCAATGAAATAAAACAAAATATTTATTGTTTTTTGAAATACTTCTTCATTTATCGGAGCTTTTAGAAAATGAAGCTGTGAATTTATGAAAAAAATACATTTTTACCCATCACTTCTTTGCATCCCAATATTTTTCTTCGATTTTGCTTCATTTCATTCATCATTATATTCTATAACTTGTGTACAAAGAAAAATAGGATTGCAGCATTACAATTTTCTGTAGAATGTCAACCATTTTGTTTAAATTTCATTAAAATTTACTACACATTTTCCTATTTCTCAAAATATATTAATCAAAACTAATGTAATAATTTCTCAAATATATACAAATTTTCCTATTTCACAAAATATATTATATGTTCCAATAATTTTTGTATGTATAATTGACCCTACATCTAAAAATCCTAAATAGTTTATAAAAAATCAAATTTTTCAAAATTTTGCCTTCGAACGTGGTCGGATACCTTAAAAACATGAATTCCTGATCTTTAAACACATGTTTTACTAACTATAGTTTTTCACAGAAGAATATTTGAAGATTGAGTCAATTTAAAATGATATAAAATATGATAAAAGAATGAACATTATTTTCAAAGAATTACTAGTTTACAATGCGTTCATATTTTAGCAAATATTTATTCTAAATTTATATTCCTAATATTCCCAAACCATATTGTATTTCCAAATCCATGACCTCTTCTCTTCAACACTTAAGGTAACCGCCTACGTTCGGAGGAAAAATTTTGTAAAATTGGATTTTTTAAAAATTACTTATGATTTTTAGATTTATTGTCAATTATAAACATTATAAATACAAACAACAGTATTTGGAAAGATAATATATTGTGAGAAATGGGAAAATGTGTGGTAAATTTTAATGAAATTGAACTAAAACGGTTCGCACTTTACACAAAATGGTAATGCAGCAATTCTATTTTTCTTTGTACACAAGAGATGGAATATGATGATGAACATTTGAGATGAAATATTTTGGCCAAGAAATGATGGGCAAAAACATACGTATATATACGTATATAAAAATTTTGTTTCATTTCATTGCCCACGTCATTTAAAACACACGCTGAAATTCATATTTAAATACATCTATTAGTTTTCGAGATATCCTGTTAACGGTGAAAAAGGTTTGTGAAAATCTAATACTATAATACGAGGAATGGTTGCCAAGTCGAAAATCGCCCCAGAATTAATAAACTCCGGTAAACTTGGGGGTCTGGGGTTTTTGGCCACGAGGAATCGATTGCCGCCGGTTTTGAAGCGCTACGGTCGAGCAGTTCGGAGTTACAGATAGGATATTTTCAAACTTTATTAGTTCGCCATAATGGCTCTTAAATTTTCAAGCGGTAACGTGCTACCATCTATATCCGGTATGGCAAACTAATAAAGTTTTATGTTTATGCTGTTATAGGTTTATAATATGTTTCTTATGTATGTATATATGTTTGGATTTTCTAAATAAATTTGTTAAAAATATTGAACTTCAACACACTTTAATCTTTACCTTTACTTTACCTTTGTATAGAATAGTTCCCTTTTTAAACTCTAACTTTGTTTAGAATAGTTTACAATGGTGCACTTTAACCGGTTATCTTTTCACCAATGGTTTCACAAATTTTCTTATGGCCTGTATTGTTTTGATAAATCACAATTGAAAATTTAAATCTTCGAGTTAGCTTCGATACCTGTTTTCTCCGAGCGGAGCTCGGTCACCTGCTGGTTAAAATTAAATTGAAAGACAAATTTTAGTTTATCTATGATCTGGATGACAGGTCAGGCCTTCCTTTTTCCTAGAAAAGATAAACTGTTTTGGAAAGAGGAAAATCTCAACTACAAGAAGCAACACTTTAAAGAAATTGGTAAATGTGATCGATAACCAGTATTTTTAACATTGTCGGATACCTTAATAAACATAGTACATAAAATTTAATGTTTCTTCTATAGTTGAAATTAAAATAAAAAAGAATATCTCTATTTCTGAAAATAGTTGTTAAACATCATTTCTCGAAAATACATATAGGGAGTGCAAACAAAATGTTTCGAGCAATTACATTCTTTGATATGCAGTAATTAATCTGGCAAGATTGATTTGCTCGAATTCCCACTTCTGAGAGTTGATAGGGCCGCGGTGGCCTGGTGGTAAAGTCTCGGCATCGGAACCGGAGAGTTTCAGATTCGAGACTCGATTCCACCGAAGAACCGTCGTGTGAGGGGGTCAATTGCACGTTAAATCTGTCAGACCAAACGTCCTCCCGCTGGTGTGGCGTGGTGTGAAGGGGGGTGCCAGTTCAGGTGTCGTCCTCGTCATCTGACCGCTGTTCAAAATGACGAGGTACGTCCCCAAATAGCCCTCGTGTTGCTTTAAAACGGAACGTTAATATAACTAAACTAAACTAAATTCTGAGGATTGATTTCATCCTGAATTTCCAAATCTATGACCTCTGCTCGTTAACACTTAATAAACATAGTATATGAAATATAATGTTTCTGTAATAATCGAAATTAAAATTAAAAAGAATATCATCATTTCCAAAAATAGATGTTAAACTTCATATCTCGAAAATGCATGTAGAGAGTGCAAACGAAATGTTTCGAGCTATTAAATTCTTTGATACGCAATAATTAATCTGGTAAGATTGATTTGCTCAAATTCCCACTTCTGCGCGTTGATTTGATCCTTCATTTGACGTATCCGGCTTATCAACAAAGTTCTCAACGTCAGCCTGCAGTACACTGATATGATTAATGAACGGTCGAGTCGGATGTGTGTTGCCAAGCGTGACAGGCATTCACAAATGTCTTTCATTTATGATAGGATATTAAAATAAATATCTGCAATTTATTGAAAACTTTTTGTACCTCAGAATTTATTACTTTTTACTCGTAGTAGGATATTAACACATTTATCATCATAAAAAATACCAAGGGTAATGTTTTAAGAGAGTCAAAAAACAGTTTATTAATTTCTTTTATTGACAATGAATAAAAAAACATTTATTGTTGCGTTTTTTATAGAGTTATTTAAAGGTGTAATAAATCAATGGATGAAAAATAAAGGCATTGAAATGAAAGTTAATTATTATTTAAATAATTATTAATTATAATTATTTAAATAATAATTATTAAATAGAATAAAGCGTTGAAAAATAAAAATTTTATTTAAATTTTCGTTAAAATGAATTGAAACAATAAAAATTCCTATGATAAATCCTGTAAATTTTAATAAGGCCAATAAAAATATGAATAGTGAATCCATTTTAATATGCTGTAGCAATCGAGGAATTTAATTTTTTTAAGACACTGGGGAAAAAAGGTGAGATCTAGAGCCATGTAAAATAAATTCTGCTCTTATGAGATGAAAGAATCAATATACGATAAATGCTCAGATCGATATTTTAGGAATCGCTTCAACAGACATTACTTATTGTCTTTTCTAATTGACAAGTTTAATTTTCATTGGTCACTGGGGAAAAAGCTGATATCGAGAGCCATTTAAAGTATCAGACTACGTTAAAAGCACATTGGTTTTCTACCACATTGGCAAATTTTTTTTACTGTTATTTCTTGTAGTTCAGACTTTCTTCTTCCCCAAACAGTTCATTCTTTTCTAGGAAAGGGAAAACCTGACCTATCATCAAAGGTCACATGTTTTTTCAACTAAAATTTGTTTTTAATTTCACTTTTCTCAAAACTTTAATTTTCATAAACATTCACCACCGTTAAGAGGATATCTCAAACGCTAATTGAGGTATTGACATAAAACTTTCAACGTGTGTTTAAAATAATAGGGGGAATGAAAGGAACCAACAGTTTTATCGCTGGGGAAATACGTTTTCATTTATAGGAGTTTTTAGAAAAATGAAGTTATGACTTTTGGGGGGAAATGCTTATATGCGTATGATTTCTTTGCATCTCCAACGTTTCCTTAGATTTTGGTTCATTTCATTCATCACTATATTCTATAACTTGTGGAAAAAAAAAATGATATTGCAGCATTACCATTTTGCGTAGAGTGATAACTGGTTTGGTTAAATTTCATTAAAAGTTTTACAAATTCTCCTATTTCACAAAATATATTATACTTTCAAATATTTTTTTTGTTATTATAGTATTTTGTATTATAATAGACAATACTTTAAAAACCTAATTTAAAATAGTTTTTAAAAATCAAATTATTTAAAAATTTGCTTTCGAACGTAGTCGGTTACCTTAAAATAAATTCTGCACATATGAGATGTAAGAGCCGATATGCAATAAATGCTCAGAGGGAGTCCGATCAACATACATCAATTCTTTTCCTCTGCTTAAATACAGTAGGTCAGTTTTCCGGAGAATCTTCTCATTTATGAATGAAGAGCACTTTTTTGTTTGAATGAAGTTTCTTTGTATTTCCTGCAGGCTGCGATCATTGACCATTTCACACGTGACATTCGTGAACATCACATTTAAACCACCACTCATCTGTCTTAGAAACACAGTGCTTTGGAAATATCAAAAATTGAGTCTTTATTGTGACACTGCTTGATTACATATCTATAATATGACACTGACATTTTGGTGAATCTCAAACTTTCAAACCAACCTGAGTTTGAAATATATTTTTTTGGAACAATGCCTGTCTAAATATCAAAGATCTTAGTCCACTCAAATAAACTTAAGCTTTATGCTAAATGTATGGAATTTTATATCGTTTCACCAAAGTGTTATATTTTTAAGGAGTTTTGAGCGAAATCCATTTACCTGAAGAATGTTTGTAAGTTTATTCACAGGCAGTTGAATACGATAACAATGAAACGGAAACAGCTAAATCAATAAAATTTGGGAAATAGTTTTAGCATCTAGAGTATACATATTTATTTAATTTTTGATGCAACTGTTCTGACATTTGCCCGTCTATCCGTCTGTACATTCACATGCACGTTAAAACACTGGTTATTGACCACATTGGCGATTTCATAAAAATTCTTATTATTTCTTATTACTGCTGCGTTACAATTTTGTGTCCAGTGTTAACGGTTTGGATTCAACTTCATTAAAATTTACAACGAATTTTCCTGTTTCTCAAAATGTATTATATTTTCAAATAATATTTTGCACTGATAGTGTTTATAATTAAAAATAAATCTAAAAAACCATAAATGGTTTTAAAAAATCCAATTTTTTTAAAAATTCTTACGAATGCAGTCGGATACCGTAAGCTGAAATAGTACAGCAATTTTCATCCAATTTACTTAACTAAATTATTGTCTTTACAAAGAAACAGACAAAAATTGAGTTTTTCAGGGATTTTTTTTAAATGCTAACTGTTTGAATTTTGAATAATCTCATTTCTCACAAGGGAATGTGAAATGCACCCACTGAAAAAAATAGTAGTAGTTAGTAGAGTAGAAAAAAAATTAAGTAAATTCATATTTCAAATTGAAAATTACACAACCAAATAATGTTATGAAAAATCTATTAATAAACTAAAATATCAAAATATTACTTCCGCTCCGAAACTTACTTTCCAAAAATATTTTATATCTAATGATACCACTGTTGTTCAAGAAAGTATGCTCATTTTTTAAATCTCGGATTTTATTGCGATCGTGTTTCTAAAAATTCCTCGGAGCGTTAAATTAAGTTTTCTGAACTTTGATTAGAATGCATTTGAGGAGAAACGAAACGCATAATAACTGAAACGTAATGCTCCCGACCGCGCGCATTAAACAAGCTATAAAATTCCGCATTTAAAACTCTTTGGCAGAAGATAAATCTTTGGAAAAGTCTTGAAATCAGCCTTGCGTAAAAAGTTTTAGATGCGAACAAATTTTCTGAATGAAACTTAAGAGCGTTACAAATCGTGAAATGCTTGAAATTAATTCGATAGAAATTAACATATTATAAGCATGTTGCGGAAGAGATTTTTATCCTTAATTTATTAAATTTTTCCATGATATTCACATTCTGAAATTAACATATTATAAGCATGTTGCGGAAGAGATTTTTATCCTTAATTTATTAAATTTTTCCATTATATTCACATTCTGAAGTTCTAGGAGTTTTAAATTATGTGAATATAAAGAAAGCAGGCATTCATATTTTCTTCACTGATATGAAATAAAGAAACAAAAAATATTGCAACTGTTTAAGGTATCCGACTACGTACAAAGGAAAAATTTTGAAAAATTGGTACTTTTTAGAAAGTATTTATGGTTTTTATATGTATTGTCAATAATAAACACTATAAACAAAAAAAATAGAAAATATCATATATTTTGAGAAATGTTAAAATTTGTTGTAAATTGTAACGAAATTTAACCAAAACGGTTTACACTCTACCCAAAATTATAATGCGGCAATCCTATTATTCTTTATAAACATGTTACAGAATACATTGAGGGATGAAATGAACCGAAATCTAAGAAAAATATTCTGATGCCGAGAATTTATAGGTAAAATTATACGTATTTATGCATTTTAAACATAAATCTACAACTTAATTTTTCTAAAATCATCTATAAATGTTAAAGTGGTTCACTAACAATAGAGCTTTTGGTTTATTCCATTTTTAATATTATTTAAGACACGCTCTGAAATTCTTATGTAAATACATTTATTAGTTTTTGACATATCATGTTAACGGTGGAGAATAGTTATGAAAATGAAAGTTTTGAGAAAATGGAAGTGAAAGACAAATTTTTGCTGAAAAATATGCGACCATGCATGAAAGGTCAGGCCTCCCTTTTCTTAGAAAAGATGAACTGTTTTGGGAAGAGGAAAGTCCAAACTACGAGAAATAGTAAGACTTTTTGAAAAAATTGCTAGTGTGGTCGATAACCAGTGTTTTTAACGTAGTCGGATACCTTAAAAATCTCTCCGCAACTTTCCGACGAATCTCTAGATATCATATTTCCTTCGCATCCGGAAAATATATTCTTAGAATTATATTTGTGTGTTTGTCTGGAAACATGCATCAAATGAAAAGGGGAATGAACAGCACGAATAACTTTGGCCATTGATCCTTTTAAAAAAATTTTGAATAAATTCTTCAAGGAATCCGACTGCGTTAAAAACACTTGTTGTTGATCACATTCGTGAATTTTTTAAATTGTTACTTATTGCGATTCAGACGTTTATCCAGGGTCTCATGTTTTTCTGCTAAACTTCTGATGTCAATTAGCTTTGTCTTGACTGCAATTTTCTCAAAACTTCTAACACTTTTCTTTAAAATTCTCCACCATTAAAATAATATCTCAAAAACTAATTGAAGTATTTACATAAACATTTCAAGGCGTGTTTTAAACGATATGAACAATGAAATGAACGAAAATTTTTGTTATTGGTGAAATACTTTTTCATTTATAGGTGTTTTTAGGAAAATGAAGTTGTGAATTTATGGAAAAAAAATGCATATGTACGTACAGTTTAACCCATAACTTCCTTGTATCTCAACATTTCTCTTAGATTTTTTTTTTCATTATTATATTCTATAGCGTGTGTGCAAATAAAAATAGGATTGCTGCAGGACAATTTTGCGTAGAGTGTTAACCAATTTGTCTAAATTTCATTAAAATTTACCTCTTTCTCATAATATATTATATCTTTAAACAATGTTTTTGTGTTTATAGTATTGTGTATTATTATTATTAACAATACATCTATAAATTATAATTTTAAGCAATTTTTAAAAAATCCAAATTTTCAAATTTTTTTCCTTTGAACGTAGTTGGATACCTTAACACATACAAAAGCTATTCGCATATAAGGACCAAACCTCCCCCTCCTTAAAACTCAAATGAGTTTGACAAATTTAATTGAAGTATGTCTTCACATGAAGAATGGAAATCCTATGAAATTTTAAACATTATTGTCAGTCAGCGGAAGAATATTATATTCGAAATTGTAACTTGTAATTTATTATAATTTTTTTCTCTCAAGGTATCCGACTACGTTCGTAGGAAAGTTTTTGAAAAACAGGATTGTTTAAAATCGATTTTTGCTTTTTAGATGTATTGTCAATTATAAACACTATGAACACAAAAAAATTATTTGAAAAATTAATATATTTTGAGAAATAGGAAAATGTGAAGTAAATTTGAATGAAATTTGATTAAAATGGCTAACAACCTAGACAAAATTGTTATGCAGCATTCCTATTTTTTTTGCACACAAATTATAGAATGTAATGATGAATGAAATGAACGAGAATCTAAGATACATCTTGAGATGCAAATAAGTTATGGAGAAAATATAAGCTATATGTATTTTTGCCATCATTTCACAACTTATTTTTTCTGAAAACATCTATGAAAGAAAATGCATTTCACCAAAAATGAAACTTTGGGTTCTTTTCATTGCCCATATTATTTAAAACACAACCTGAAATTTGTAATTTTTGAGATATCGTGTTAACGGTGAACAAATTTTATAAAAATTAAAATTTTGAGTATATCGAAAGTAAAGAAAAATTTTAATTATGAAAAATATGCTTTGTTTAAATTTTTCCTGGATGATAGGTTGGTCTTACTTTTTCTAGGAAAGATAAGCTGTTTCGGAAAGAAGAAAGTCTGAATTACAAGAAATAATAATAATCAGCCAATTTGGTGTATAAATAGTGTTTTTAACGTAGTCGGATACCTTAAATAATTTTGTATAAACCGTTGTTTCAATCATACCGTTGATTTTCATCTTAAAGTTCAGTAGAAAATGAAATTTCTTATTCCTAAGAGTAGAACAGTGTAAGCTCCTAATGCAAATAAAGTAATATTTACTTTGTCGTTAAAATAACAGAGGAGGGAGACACACTGAGAAAAGCAGGGTTTCTTCCAAAACTTTCCTGTGACGACAGAAAATTATTTTTAAAATGTTTAGAATCTATGATATAATTTGAACACCGGTTTACACAAAATTATTTAAGAGGAAAAGAATTATAATAGATTCCTGAATTCGGTAAATAAGAATCTGTGTATTTACTATTGTGGAAATAATAGAGTTTTTTGAAATAAGAAGGTAAATGTAGCTCTAAAATAATAATGATAATAAAAGCTTTTTTCGGGCATCCCAGTGTAATTATTTTGCAGATAGCTAATAATTTAAAAATTATTTTGCATTAAAGTATCGGACAACGTTCGAAGGAAAATTTTTGCGAAATTGGATTTTTTAATAAACTATTTATAATTTTTATATGTATTGTGAATTATAAATACAAACATTATTAGAAAATATAATATATTTTGAGAAATAGGATAATGTGTAGTTAAATTTTAATGGAATTAAAATTAACACAACATTCTACACAAAATTAACATTCTACACAAACATTAACAAAATTAACATTCTACACAAAATTGTAATGCAGCAATCTTATTTTTCTTTGTATACAAGTTATAGAACACTATGATGAATGGAATGATCCAAAATCTAAGAAAAATCTTCAGATACTTAGACGTTATGGGTAAAAATATACTTAGAAATGCATTATTGCCATAAAATCACAACTTAATTTTCTAAAATTTCCTATAAATGAAATATATCACCAACAATAAATATTTTGGTACCTTTCATTGTCCATATTATTTAAAACACAACCTGAATTTTTTATGTAAATATCTCCATCAGTTTTTGAGGTGTCTTATTAAAGGTGGAGAGTTTTTTTTTTGGAAAATTAAAGTTTTGGGAAAACTGAAAAGAAATGAAAGATAAATTTCGCTGAAAAATATGCTTTGCTTATAATTCTCTTGGATAATAGGTCAGTTTTTCCTTTTCCTAGAAAAAAGTAAACTGTTTTTGAAAGAGGAACGTCTGAACTACTAGAAATTCAAGAAAAATCACCAATGTGGTCCATAATCAGTGTCTTCAACGTAGTTGGATAACTTAATTTATATATATCATAACATATAATGCCCAAAAGTATTTTCATTCTTAAAAATTGTTGCTGATAATATACATATTAAACTCATGCAGTAAATGCATATTGATGTGCAATAAGTCTTGAATTTATTCCGTAAGAATGTAATTTTTTTAAATTTAATGAATTATTTTATTACATATTTATCTTAAATGCTGCAACATTGTTGTCAAATACATATTTAATACTTGTGTTACAGATCTACTATTTAAAAAGCTTTAACGTTTCAACATCTCATAATATAAATTGAAAGAATATATATTTAGATAATGAATAATTATTTTGAGTAGTTTTAATAATCTCACATTTACATTTTTATGATATCGTGAAATTTAGCAGTTTACGTGTAAATATCCTTTTGATTTTAAATAAAAAAATATTATATTTCAATGAGCATTTTTTTTGTTTGTAATGAACCTAAATCTTACTCTCAAAACCAAAATTCTAGTCAGATCAATCTTAAAATTGGATACCAAAAGAAATATTTGCATAGTATAAATTTATGTGAAATATTAAATTGGAGAGAATTTCTAACAGTATTTTGATGCATCTAAAATTTAGAAATCTTACACAATTTATCTTCAAAAATATGGTAACCACGATAAAAATTCAGGTTAAAAAAACAACCAATAAATCCATGTGAAACGTTCTCACGTTTTATTTCCAATACTCAGGGAAGTAGAAACCTAAATTCCCTAAACAATTTATTGATGCAAACATATTTAAAATATCGCTTTCTATGCAGTATTGAATATCAGAATATAACCAAGTTAGTTTTTTTTTAATCGCTTTCAGTATTATATGAATATATTAAGTTTGATAACTTTTGTAAAGGCTATATAACATTATCTAAATATCTTTGAATATATTTTGGATAAGAAACACTTTCTACAGTTACGGTATCCGACTACTTCAGAAACATTAGCAATCGACCAAATTGAAGAATGTTTTTTTTATTGTTATTTCTTGTATTTCAGACTTTCCTCTTTCCAATACAGTTTATCTTTACTAAGAAAAAGATAGCCTGTCCTGTTATCCAGGGTCACATATTTTTTCCAATAAAATTTGTCTTTCACTTCCATTTTCTCAAAATTTAATTTTTTATAAAAATCTCCTACGGCTAACATGATATCTCAAAAACTAATAGAGGCATTTTCGTAAACATTTCAGAGTGTGTTTCAAATTTTTTCCGCAATAAAATGAACCAAAAGTTTAATGTTGGGGAAATACTTTTCCATTTATAGGTGTGTTAAGAAAAATTAGGTTGTGAATTTATGGGAAAAATTGCATCCATACATGTATTTTTACCCATCACTTCTTTGCACCTCAAGATTTTTCTTAGATTTTGGTTCATTTTCTTCATCATCATATTCTACAACTTGTATCCAAAGAAAATTGGGATTGCTGCATTACCATTTTGTGTAGAGTGTTAACCTTTTTGGTTAAATTTCATGAAAATGTGCTAAAAATTTTCTTACTTCTCAAAATATATTATATTTTCAAATAGTTTTAATGTATTTATAGTATTTTGTATTATAATCTACAACACAATTAAAAACTATAATGTTAAATAGTGTTTTTAGTTAAATAGTGTACCAATTTTTCCTTCGAATGTTGTCGGAAACCCTAATTGCACATGCATCTGAAGAGTTCGATATGCAATGTGAAACAAATCTGAATAATGTCAAATATTGAAATCTTTGAGCGAAACCTTATATGTAATTGCTGTTTCTAGGATGTAAGGCACATTTCCTGCATTTTAAATACTTAGAATCTAAATCCTCCTAAAAGTTCATTGTAAATCCAATAAAGCTTGGATTACGTTCAGTAGGTTTCTACAATCAATTAATGTTGTGATACAATTCGATCTGTAGTTTACAGCAAAATGGGTCATGTCCATAAATAAAGAGCATAGCTAAAGCATCAATAAGGTATCCGACTACGCTAAAAAACACCAGTTATCGACACCATTAGCATATTTTTATTTTATTGTTATTTCCTGCAGTTCAGACTTTCCCTTTCTGAAACAGTTTCTAGGAAAAGGAAGGCCTGACCTATCATCCAGGGCAACCTATTTTTTAACTAAAATTTGTCTTCAACTTCAATTTTCACAAAACTTTCATTTTCATAAAAATTCTCCACCGTTAACATATCATCTCAAAAACTAATCGAGGTATTGACATGAAAGGTTCAGCATGTGTTTTAAATTATGTGGGCAATGAAATGAGCCAAAAGTTTTATTACTGGTAAAATATTTGTTCATTTATAGTTGTTTATAGAAAAATAAAGTTGAGAATTTATGGGAAAAATGCATATATGCGTATATCTTTACAAATAACTTCTTTCATCTCTGGAATTTTCTTAAAATCGGGTAAATTTCATTCATCATTATATAGTATAATTTGTGTATAAAGAAAAATATAATTGCTGCATTACGATTTTGTGTAGAGTGTTCACCGTTTTGGTTCAATTTCATTAAAATTTACTCTAAATTTTCCTTTTTCTTAAAATGTATTATATTTTCAAATAATTTTTTATCTTTATAGTATTTTGTATCATTATTGACAATACATCCAAAAACCGTAGTTTAAAATAGTTTTTGAGAAATCTATTTGTTAAAAATTTGCCTTCGAACTTAGTCGGATACCTTAATTTGATGTGCTAAAACCAAGAAAAAAAATTAAGCTATCAAACTACATTATAAACACTGGTTATCGACCACATTGGCGATTTTTTTTAAATTGTTGTTTTTTGTAGATCAGACTTTCCTCTTTCCAAAATAGTTCATCTTTTCTTGGAAAAAGAAGGCCTGTCCTATCGTCTAGGAGAATTTTAAGAAAAAATATTTTTTTTAGCTGAAATTTGTCTTTACTTTCTATTCTCCCAAACGTTTAATTTTGAAAAAAATTCTCCACCGTTAATACGATATCTCAAAACCTAATACAGATATTTACATACAAATATCAGCATGTGCTTTAAATATTATGGGCAATGGAATAAAAGAAATGTTTTATTGTTTTTATAAACCTTTTTCATTTATGGGTGTTTTTCAAAAAAATTAAGTAATTAATTTTTGGAAAAAATGCATATATGCGTATATTTTTACTCATAATTTCTTTGCATCTCAAGATTGTTTTTAGATTTTGGTTCATTTCATTCATCATTATATTCCATAACTTGTGCACAAAGAAAATTGGGATGGCTGCATTACTATTTTTTGTAGAATGTTTACCGTTTTGGTTCAATTTCATTACAATTTACTACACATTTTCCTATTTCTCAAAATATATTATGTATTTAAATAATTTTGTTGTATTTACAATATTTTGTTTTATAATTGAAAATACCTTTAAAAATAATAATTTAATTTTTTTAAAAAAATTATTATTTTTAGATGTATTAGAAGTTTTTTAAAAAATTATCCTTTGAACGTGGTAAAATACCTTAAGTTCAGCATAAGCAGCTATTATATGGTAAGTTAATCTTACCTTTGCGACAAACAAAATTTGCTTTGAAAATTTTGTAAATAAAATTTTTTTTTTTTTCAAACTTTAGTTGAAAGACGATATTCTGCTTTAAACAACATCGTTGGAGACAGTTAATAGCGATATGATCAGAATTGAATCAAAAATGTTAAAATCATAAGCAGCAAATACATGAAATTTAAAGTCTGCCTATTGCAATACCTTTTTCTTAGATACAGCTGACCACCCCGCCACCACTGAACGTAGCATTACCGACAGCATTTGTTGGGATTGACTGCTGAATATGTATTGTGCGACCTTAGGTGGATCAATCAGTCAAACTAACATTCTTTTCGAGGAAGTAAAAATTGTCCTTCTCCCCATCTGCACATTCTCATAACAGTTGGAAGGAAACTGTCCATCTTTGACATCATATATCCATCAGGGTTTTGAGATGACCTGGTACCGTCAGTACTGTACTTAAATCATTATCGACAATCTTCAGGCTTTTCTTTCACTCAGAGACCCCCATATATTACATTCAATAGTGGTAAACCGTACCCAATTCTTCACAAATGCATTTATTTTCCTGCGTTCTTCCAAATCATGTGAAATATGCAGGAAATCTCCCAAATAAAGGCATTATTTGGATTATTGGACGGCATGTTTTTATTTTAATTTCGGGATTAGGAATAAAGTCGAAAGGGGTTCTTCTTTTTTTGGACATATACCATCTGTCAAAATATTATAGTTTTATTTCTTCTCTTGATCACCTTTTTAAAACACCACTTGATATGGGGACAGTAATATCAACACTCTCTTTCTGCGTCGCCAACTTCGCAGAGTGATCCGCCTTTTCATTACCATATATCCCAATATGGGCCTTAAACCAATTCAACTGTATCGACTTGTTAATTTTAACACTTTTTATCTTTTCTTTTTCTTTTCCTTATTACAATTGTGAGATGACTGTATGGCTTGTAAAACTGACAGGGAACCAGAAAAAATTGTGCACTTCTGTCCGTCCTCCACCCTTTCACAATCTATTGGAATACCTACACCTTTAATTCATTATTCAGAAACACGCCTTTATGGTATAAATAATCGAAATTCCAAATTCAGCTCTTAGTCGATGCCTAAAAAAATCTATTTCTATAGTTACGAAATAATATTCTGAACTTTGTTGTATGAACTGAAAGCTCACAATAAAAATATTGAAATAATGAGAATTCGCAATCTACCTTCTGAAATCTCTATACATAGGAGTCATCAACTAAAAATACACTAATTTTTTTAAACAATCAATATTATGTATTATCGCCTTGAATCTCTACAGCTATGGAAGATTATCCAAGAAAAATACTTTTATGGTCTAAATAATTGAAATAATATACACTCTGAAATCTCTGTACTTATGAAACATTTTACAGGAAAATATATCAATAGGCTCGAAATTTTCAATATACAGTCTCTAATTTTTTGACTCTACATCTATGAAATAATATGCTGATCATCTTTAAGATCAAAATACTGGAAACCTAAGAATCACCTACAGGAATCTCTATACTCCCTGAGTCATCACTTAGAAATGCACTTGTTTTCGTGAAACAATCAATAGTATAGATCAAACGTCTTGAGTTTCTATACATACAGAAGATTATCCAAGAAAAATATCTTTATGGTCGAAGTTCAATATCCACCTTCTGGAATCTCTGCACGTATGAAACATTATTCAGAAAACTTCTTTATGGTTGAAATAATCCAAATTCCAGTTCCACCTTCTGGATTGTCTGTATTTAGGACAAATTCTTTAGTAAAACACATTTAAAATCGAAATCCTAGATCCACCCTCCGAAACCCTTGATGCAGCCCTTTAAAATGTCTTCAGCTCAGCGGGGATTATAACGCTTCCGTCGCCATTCACAACGCGCACTTTCCCTCTTCAGGTGATAATTCTCGCACCGATCCCTTCTGGAGCCTCCGGGTGGAATTAGCACGCAAATGGGGGTCCGGTATCGCCGATACGAGGATCGGAATCAATAAGGCAACACCCTCCCCCCTCTCAACGGCCAGCTGGTGTTCACCGCTAATGCATGCGCATTTCAATGTGCCAGTCAGCCAGGGCGATACTCTGTAGCTATTTAGAATCACAACCTGTTTCAGAGTGACGATTTATAGCCGCTGCCATCCGAGATGGGGAAATGATGGCCGAGAAATAATTGCCGGAGTGGGCCATTGAGGTAATCAAAAATGCTAATGAGCTGCCACACTCGTGAAAGGCTCCGATGCGAAATCAAACGAGCGTGTCAATGAGATTTTCTGAATGAATATTAAGTATGTATTCTATTTTATAATGACGATAAGTAATAATGCAGCACATTTTTCTATAAAACTGCTGTTCGTACCCTATAAAAAATAGAATGTTATGAGTAAAGAAATGTGTTGTGCCTTGTTTCTTATGGCACTTGTCATTGGGCAAGCCTGCTCTGACGCAGACACTGGTTTGAGCCATTAGAGTACGTGTCTTAATTTCTTTTTCAGTGCTGCCATCTAGGGCGAAAAGCACAACTTCGCCACTCAGCCCTTTTTACGGAGCGGACTTTTTATACATTTTTCATTCACTCTACCACATGTTGTAACATAGACCTAAATCAGAGAACGATCCGCTCTGAACCAGATTTTTTTTATTTATGGAAAAATAGAAATTAAATTTGTTCGTTATTATATAATTTAATATTGATTGAAAAAAATATTTACTAAGCTTTACCACCTTATCTTGAAATATTTTATGACAATAATCTTATATTTTCCCATCTTAAGAAAATGCAGAAAGCTCTTAATGTAGCCATAAATATGCTTCAGATACGACCCTTTCACAACTTAGAAAACAATAACTCTTTTTGTATGACAGGCTGGTGCTTCCAACTTCACGCTAGCTGCTCTAGTTGAAATCGATCTGTTTTGTCCGACAGTTTTTTCGATATTTTTCTTTCTTCCTCATATCTATTTTTATCTCATAAAAGGAAATCATTACCGGACAACACGCCATTGTTATGCGTGCAGCGTCGACCTCTTTCTGCCAATAGGTACTCTTGCCAATTGCAAGGCTGGAACAAATGACAATCAGACCGCCAGAAATAAATTTGTTCGCCTTTAGACAGTCTCCTTAGAAACATCCGGTTCACATATTTCTGTGTTTTAGTTTATTTTTTTAATGAAAACGTTGAGTAGTTAAAATATGATTCATAATGTCTGGTGTTAAAAATGGAATGACGCTCACTAGAATTTTGATTTACTATGATTCGTAAATTTTGAGGATTAGTTTAGTTATATTAACGTCCCGTTTAAAGCAACAGGAAGGCTATTTTGGGACGGACCTCGTCATTTTGAACCACGCAAAGATGGCGAGGATGACACCTGAGCTGGCACCCCCTCCCCTCCCCACACCACACCGGTGGGAGGAAGTTTGGCATGACAGATTGAACGTGCCTCATACGACGGATCTTCTGTGGAATCGGGTCTCGAACCCAAAACCCTCCGGTTCCGAAGCCGAGACCTTACCACCAGGCCACCGCGGCCCCGTAAATTTTGAGGAACTGCCGACAAGAATAGTAGTTCAAAAATAAAATAAATAAAACGTTTGTTAAAGTTTTTATTGTTTTTAAATGTTAAACTTCTGTATCTATTCATTGTTTGCTGAGGCTATTTAAACCAGTTTTGTTCATTACTAATTTTATTTATATAATTCTCAACTTAGCAGCATAAATATTTTTCAATATTAAGACAATATCTGCATCTGATAAACATCTATGATATTGAGACATCTGCATCTGATAAACATCTACCAATGTTAAGATAACATTTGCACCTGATAAACATCTATCAATATTAAGTTAGCATCTGATAAACATCTGTCAAAATTAAGATAGATATAACGTCTGCATCTGATAAATATCAATCAATGCTAAGACAACATCTGCATCCGATAAACATCTACCAATATTAAGACAGAATGTGCATCAATTAATATTTTGATAATCACTGGTAAATATTTCTATTTCTTTAAGTCCTGTTTTCATGACCCGTTGCATTTAATGGGCCCATTGTCAGACCACTCTCACCTGTGGGCGTCGATCCCAATCTTCAACAAAATTGTCGCTAAAATGAACAAACGTCAAAGAACCCCGGAGAACTACAATTGAGGGAAAAGAGGACAAAATGCGATAGGCTCCAAGCATGGACAGTCCATGGAAGCGGGCCTGAAGAGGTTGTACAGATGTTCAACCTCTGAGTTATCAGATTACCATTTGTTTTTCCTCCGAAACCACTGTCTCTCCCATATTCATATCGTGCTCAATCACAATCTTATTCAATGAGACTCATTATTTAAAAATGCATTTCGTGGAAGAATAGCCTCCCATTGGTCTTAAAATATTATTTCTCATGGGCCAGATTGCTACTGACCCCACGCCTTTCAGAAAACAAAGCATGGCTGCTTTATATGTAACGGCAACGAACAATTTTCTTAATAACCCCAAGTAATTCAAAAACTTTATACTTTGATCTGCCTTCTATCCATTTTTCTACGAATGAATAATTTGACACTTACTAATTTTTGTTTCTCATAACTTATTTTACACAAAAGTGGGAGATAAGCCATAATCCCCAGTAAGTGATAAGATGTCATAAAATTTATATTTCAAACTTGATCTCTGTTCTTTTCCTTTTGTTTCACTAATGAATAGTTTGGATCTTACTAATTTCTGTTTTTGAAAACTCATTTACACGTAAGTGAAAATTCCTAAATGAAAACCCAAATTCACTAGCAAATGATAAGATTTCACAAAGTAAACAGTTAATTTATATGTTATTAAAACTAATCATTAAAACTGTTCACTTTTTACGTCTTAAAGAAACCCAATTAGATATATTTAAACTGAATTTCAGAACTTTGGTATCTCAGTAAAAAAGGATTTCTACGAATTTCAGAAATTACATTTGTGTAAAATTTATTGCCCCTGCATAAATAGGAGCATAACTGAAGATTTTGGGATAATTTGAAATCTGATGAATTACTAGGAATAGAGTAGGTAAAATAAATCAAAAACTGATTGAATTTCTTCTTATCCAGCATCATTTGGGGAAAACCTGATCATGTTCCGCTTCATTAACCAACCATCAGGAATATATTCAAGAAAAATGTGGATAGTTGGCCGATTTATGGCTATTCCTTAATAGCAGCTTCAGAAATATGAATGAGATTAGGTTTTCGATCGGTCGGGTCGGTCTAATGCCACTCAGTCATACCAAACCCGAATGAGATTTAGCTCTTTCGAAAGAAGGCAGAGGTGTGCGCTTTCCGTTGTGAACGAGCACCGTTCAAGTGAAAGTGCGACTTTTGCTCGAACACACACGACACAACCCATTTGAGGAGGAGGTCGAACTCATTCATCCATCCGCAAGTGAGAATTGAGATCCGAATTAGAGACCGACTCAATACCCTCAGAGGTATCATTTGTGATGAGAACTTGGAGGACCTATTGAAAGCGCTCCAACTGCCATGAGCCAACACGACGGTCTTTGGCCTAGACGAGGACAGAACTTGCTACCTTATGTTGCGAGACGGACGCACTACCAACTAGGATACCGCGGCAAAAATTAGGTTTTATGATGATTGAAAATAAAGATCTTTTTGATTATCATAAATCTATAAAATTATTTTAACGTTAAAGTAATCATGAAATCAAGGAAATATATTAAAGCAGTAAAAATTTTAGATTACAATAAATTTAATGTAAGATAAGTAACTGATTATTTAAAAGTTTTTCGAGAAATTATGTTATACTTTGAGTATAAATCGTAATTTCTGTTAATTTTACTCTATAAAAATCATTTTTTTTTTTTGCTTATAAAAATCTTTTCAGCATTAATACTAAAATAAATATGAGACATTTTGATTTCAAAATTTAGTTCTATCAACCATTTTAGTGCTGAAGCAAACTCTTGTATATATATTTTTTTCTTTAATAATACGCAATATCGAAAAAGATACGTGAAAAATATTTACTTATTGTCGTGTGAGAACATGATGCTCTTTCGGTTAGAGTTTTACTAGGCCTCAAAATGCTTAGGAAGCGAATTGAAATGTCTTTATTATAATCTCTTTTTCATAGACTTTTGCTCTGGAAATTTAAATGAACAATTTACACTTCAAGCACAATTTATTTTTTAAATCAAAAAATTAATTTACGCATACATAATTGTCATTCTTTGATATTTATGAAAACTTTACAATCTAAATCGATATTTCTTAAAATTTTGCAACTGGTTTATTTTATTCCCTTTTATCAATACCTCGAAATATACAGATAATTTTTACATTTGTCTTTTTATTTGTAGAATCATCCTTCTATTGCATAATCACTGCATTATTTTTGATAGATTAGAGTCCGGAATAGAGCATAGGCTATTTTTTATTCTGGGTAATTCAGTGGTTAATTTTTTATTCATTAAAAACTAACTTTCGTGCCAAAATACTGAGGCCAAAACCTGACAAAGATAATTATTTTGCATCTTATATTAATACAATTGTCATAATACTTAAATTTTAAGGTATCCGACTACGTCATAAACACTGGTTGTCGACCCTATAGGCGAATTTTTTAAAAATTCTTATTTCTTGTTGTTCAGACTTTCCTCTTTCCAAAACAGTTTATCTTTTCTAGGAAAATGAAGGCCTCAGCTATCATCCAGGATCACATATTTTTCAGCTAAAATGTGTCTTTCACTTCCATTTACTCAAAACTTTCATTTTCATCAAAATTCTCCACCTTTAACATGATTTTTCAAACACTATTAGAGGTATTTGCATAAACATTTCAGTGTAAGGTTTAAATAATATGGGCAAAGAAATGAACGAAAAGTTTGATTGTTGGTCAAATACTTTTTCATTTACAGGTATTTTTAGAAAATTTAAGTGGTGAATTAATGGGAAAAAAATGGATATATACAACTATTTTTACACAAAATTTCTTTAAATCTTTATATTTTTTTCAGATTTCGGCTCATTTCATTCATCATTGTATTCTATAACTAGTGTACAAAGAAAAGTAGGATTGCAGCATTAAGACGTTGTGTAGAGTGTTCACCGTTTTGGTTCAATTTCATTGAAATTTACTACACATTTTCCTATTCTACAAAACATATTATATTTTTAAATAATTTTACTGTGTTTATAGTTTTTTGTATCATAATTGATAATACATCTAAAAACAGTAATTTTAAATAGTTATTTTTAAATGCAGCTTTTTAAAAATTTTACTTTGAACGCTGTCGGATACCTTAATAAACAAGGATATAGTTGATTAGACACAGTATATTCAAAAAGAATATAAAAACCTTTGAATCTTTTTTTCCAGAATGAATGTTTCTCAGCATTTCATAAAAATAAATATTTTCACCGTAATTAAATAATAAAGTTGATAAACTGCAGCCTGAAAAAACAGAAGTTAATTTCCCCCATATACCATAATTATCTCTAAATCGTGAGGCAGCACAGACGCAGTTTAGTGACCAGGTGATTAATATTAGTTTTTTCGCAGCTGAATGAATGCCCCATAAACCTATCACGTTGTAAAATTATGTTCATTTTATATCGATAAAAATATTTTATGATGAAGATAGAGAGAAGCCTTTGAACAAAAGAGTAACTATATTTTATTTATCTGTTTTCTAATTTCTTAAATTTTAGTTTATAATTCATTTACTGCAAAACACATAAGTATTAGATATAACATTGATGTGAAAACTATATTAGTTTTTATTCTTTATTCCTTTAAATATATCTCGAGTGAGTATTGAACTTTTATGAAATGGAACAGAACAACATGGAACACATCACAGATGCAGTTTAGCGATCAGTATTATTTTTTTCACAGCTGAATAAATGCCCGTAAACCTAATAAATTGTAAAATTATGTTCGTTTTATATCAATACAAATATTTTTATTATTTTTTATGGTGAAGGTAGACAGAAACCTTTGAGTGAAAACGTCAGTATATTTTATTTATTTATTTGCTAATTTCTTAGATTTTGCTTTATAATTAATGTCTTGCAAAAAGGATGATTAAGTGCATCATTGATTAAAATATTTTCTGTTCAATATAGAAAATATATTTATACTATAGTATCATAATTATACATAAATGAATATTTTTTATAAATTAAGATGGTGCAAAATTATTTGTACTACATTATTTTTAGTAGTTACGGTGAAAAATGCTAACATTTAATTAAAACATGAAACTCCCAGGATTGATCTCCCGAAAACTATATCTCGCATAAACTGTAATAAAGCTGTTACTTCTGAGAATGACATGCATGGCAATTTTGTTCAATATTTTTTGTCGTGTCCGTGTTTCCACGGAAAGGGGGTGCAGTAGCTTCTGAGTGTAAAGACCCCTGAGCACCCTGTGGGCAGAAGTCTGACTTGTAGCTCATATGACACACATTCGTTTGCACAACCCCTTTTTGCAGGGGGGAACATTCACACGCCTCACAGACAGAACACAGAGTAACAACCATGCCCGAACCGGGACTCGAACCCGGGATGCCCAGATCACGGGGAAGACACGCTACCCCTGTGCCAGGACGCCGGCAATTTTATTCAATAGTTATACAATATGAACCTTTAAACTGGATTTAGTATTTCTGCAGAATCTATTGTCTCCTCGGCAAGCTATTTGAAGATGAATCCTCGGTAAATAGATGGGGTTGAGATTTGATTTTTTTTAATTCTATATAATTGCACTGTCCATATAACCATTGCGTAGGTGCAAACAATAAGTTGACCCAGTTTCATCTTAATCGGATGAACGGTTTAAGAAGGCATAAGAGACATACAGACAAACATTCATTTTTGTTTATAAAGATATTCCTTTTCACAATAAACGTTCAATTCAGCTAAATTATGCGATAATGTCTGACCAGTTTTTTATCATTCATGTAAGCACATTCTACCTTTCGTAATAAATACTTGATATAACAAATTTTCTTCTTTCCCTTAAAACCTCCTTTAAAAATGCGGAAATATTTCGTCAAAATAAAAAAGTTAACTGCGCCAAGAATGAAATTAGTTGCTCTAGATATAGTTTCTAAACAGTGGTTTAAAAGTTTGATAGCTCCTTCAAAATATATTTAAAATTCATAATGGAAAAAAAATTAGATACTTCTGCATTACTATCATTTCAAATGGATTTTTTGAAACAATTTATTTTTAATAACAGCTTTAATTGAATTGAGTATTGATTGAGCTACAAACTATGAAACATTAATAAATCAAATCAAGTTAATTAGTTGCTCTAGATGTAGTTTCCAAATAGTGGTTGAAAAGTGTGATAGCTCCTTCACTAGATATTTAAAATTCAGAATGGAAAAAAAAAATTAGATACTTCTGCATTAATATCATTTTAAATGGATTTTTTGAAACAATTTATTTTCAATAACAGCTTTAGTTGAATTGAGTATTGATTGAGCTACAAACCATGGGACATTAATAATATAAAATCAAGTTATTTACATTTACTTATTTATTTATAAACTATATACTCCAAAACTCTAAATGAAGAAACAGATCGTGCGTCGTTGACAAAATAAATGAAAACATTTTTTTCGTTATCTTTCATTTATACGTTTTCTTTTTCTGGCAACTTAATTAAACTAAGGCATTGAATGTGTTCAGTAATTAATGAAATTTACAAAATGTCATTAACGTTATTCGTGATTTTCGAAGACTGTACATGCACTTCCAGACGGGGAGTAATTGTATAAAAACCTCTTAAATATCTTCTTACCAATTTTCTTGCTGAAACTACATCTAATATATTATTAAATATTCTAGGTAAGAAAACCAGTTTTTAACATTTAATTTTTATTTATTTTCGGTGTTTGAAGTAATGGATTATTAGTTCTTTTTAAATGGAATTTTAAATCAATTTTAATTTTGATTTATTTTCGATGTTTGAAGTAATGTATTATTAGTTCTCTTCAAATGGAATTTGAAATCAATTTTTAATTTTTTCTTATTTTTGGTGTTTGAAGTAATGGATTATTAGTTCTTTTTAAATGGAATTTCAAATCAATCTTTATTTTTGAGTTAATTTCATAAATTCAAAAACATCTAATCAAATGAGAGAAAAGTCCTGTTCAATGATAAATGAATATGTATCAGCTTTTGAAAGAATCATTAAAAAAGAAATTTCTTGAGTATTATGAGTTTTTAATTAACCCATTCACGGTTGCCCACCCTTTATACCAAAATGAAATACTGCACGTATTTCCTAGATATACATACTAAAATATAAATCTGCTCATATCTGCTATTTAATGCGTTCACTGGTCCTGTCAGAAAGAACAAAAATTCAACTCCAAGATTCTAGAATATTTGGGATTTTAAATTTTTGTCTCACATGACGGTTAAATATATTACAAGAATTAGGTTCCATGATCTTTAACATCCATTAAAATATTCGTCAAACTTTTTACTCTACTATACAACTAACCACGTAGAAAAGAATCACTAAAACTATTTAATATATGGATTTTTTTTTAGATATGGTGATGAAAATTAATGGGAATGTTTCAAATTGGCTTACTTCTTTTCGTATAAAAGCGTCCACCTACTTTTCCAGAAAGAAATTTCTGTTTAAAAATTTTTGTATCTAAAATGCTTTTTTTTTTCTATACCAAAATGTATATCGAAATCCCCATTATACCAGGATGCCGGCATAATGGGGATTTCGATATCATCAATTTCAACTATTCATGAAATATCTTACACTGCCGCTTTTCATAGCTTTCGTGGCCTTGCCAGAACAAGCAGAAATTCCACTTCAAGATTCTAGAATATTCGGCATTTTTAATTTTTGTCATCAAATTGTGATTAAATGTATTGCAATGACTGGGGTCCTTGACCATTTAACAGCCATTAAAATATTGATATATTTTTTTTATTTTTATTCTACAACTAACCACTTAAAGAAGGATTTCTAAAAATCCATAAAAATATGGGTTTTTTTTAACACGATGAATGCCATGGCACTTTTCAGAAATCTGGCCTAAAATGACTCTAACTAATTTTAACTCATTTTTTATTCGTTTTTTTAATAAATTTTCTGTTCATGCTGACAGCATTGATTTTTTGTTCTTTTCCCAGAAGCTATCTATCGATATGAGCACTGATGTACCACGAGTTTATTCGTAGCTGCACAAAAATGGCAAGTAAACACAGCACGAGTTAACTCGTAGTTGTCGTCCTAGAAAAGAAGGCAATCGACGAGTTGTCTCGTAGTTGGAAGTCAACGTGTAAAAAGATGTTGATGCAGAAATTCATCAAAATTACAAAATTAGAGCACGAGAATGCGAATGCGTTTACCTTCGTCTTTTCCAAAAAGAAATTTCTGTTTAAAAACATCCTGTAAATAAAAAGGCTTTCTTTATCCCAAAATGTATATAGAAATCCCCATTCTACCTGGATGCTAGCATAATGGGGATTTCGATATACATTTCGATATCAGCGATGAAATATCTTATCATATTTTTTCTTCTATTGATGAAATATCTTATGCTGGACCTCCTCTGATTTTAGCTGTCGTGGCTCTGCCAGAAAGAACAAAAATTCGACTCCAAGATTCTAGAATATACGGGACTTTTAATGTTCGTCATTAAAATGTGATTAAATGTATTACAAGGATTGGGTTCATTGACCATTCAACGTTCATTAAAATATTCATAACACTTTTTACTTTACTATACAACTAATCACGTAGAAAAGAATTACTAAAAATCTTTAAATATATGGGTTTTTTAGATTTGTTGATGTAAAGATTCATCAAAATCGGAATGTTTCAAATTGATTTAATTCTTTTAGTGCGAGAGAATGCGAATGCGAACCTTCGTCTTTTCCAAAAAGAAATTTCTGCTTAAAAACATCCGTAATTAAAATGCTTTCTCTATCCCAAAATGTATATCGAAATCCTCATTCTGCCAGGATGCCGGCATAATGGGGATTTCGATATCATCAATTTCAACTATTGAGGAAATATCTTCTACTTTGCCGCTTTCCATAGCTCTCGTGGCCGTGCCAGAATGAGCAAAAATTCGAAAATATTCGGGAATTTTAATTTTTGTCTCACATGGTGTTAAATATATTACAAGGACTGGATCCCATGACCATTTAACATCTATTAAAATATTCGTAAAACTTTCCTTTTTACTATATAACTAGCCACGTAGAAAAGAATTACTAAAAATCTTTAAATATACGTAAAGATTTTGAAAGATATGTTGATGTAAAGATTCATCAAAATGGAAATGTTTCAAACTGGCTTACTTATTTTCGTGCAAAAGCGTCCACCTACTTTTACAAAAAGAAATTTTTGTTTAAAAATATTTGTACCTCAAATGCTTTCTCTATCCCAAAATGTATATCGAAATCCCCATTATGTCTGGATGCTAGCACAATATTAATACTATTTTTACACTCTTATTAACAGTTTCATCAGTAACAGTAACAGCACATACGACAAAACATTTCGTAGCATCAAGAGAAAGAATAAAAGAGATGAATTTTTCTTCTTCAGAAAGCAATAAATACATATCATCCTCCGTCGTTCCTTCAGGGTCCTTTGGGGAAAATAATCGAAAATTTTTCCGACTGACTCATTTTAATTTGATAAGTTACGGAATGTGGAGGGAAAAAAACTAGTTTTCTACTCTTTTTTTTCCTTCTATTTTTGCAGCTCTGCAATCAGATTACATATTTCTTTGATTTATTGAGACACACTGCGATAAAATATTGAGCTGATGGCTGTTACAAAACAAATCATAACTTTGGGGAAATACTCGCATTCCGATATCTTTCTTGTTTTTCAAACATCCGGTAATGTCTTTATTTTTTTATAGTTGAAAGAGAAAAATTGTATTAAATATACTTTGCTGATAAATATCTTTATTTAAAATAAAAAGAAGGCTGAAAAATGCTAACTTTTTATTTTCAAGAATTTATAAATATAGAAAAAAATAGTCGCTGTTTGCTATAAAGTGTATACTTTAAAATGTTAAAAGTCAAGTTTCAAAGAATAAATTGCTTCACCTCTTATCTAAAATGCATGCACGTTTGTATTTCTAGGCTATTTTTAGATTTTTACAAAATGTTCCAGAATAAATTCGCATTATTCTAGTCTTATACTGTTATTTAATCTGAGCCGTAGCCAAACGCGTTCGTTTTTGTTTTATAATCTTACTGTGAATTTCAAATAGAAAACAGAAAATTAATTCAATGAATATATTTTGCTAGTCAGGTAATAAATATATGTATATATACTCTAAAATACTCGAAAAAACTCTAAAATCTTATGGAAAAGCATGTCTAGAATTGTTATACGAAGTTAAATATGCAAGGATAATATTATAATTTTGTAAAATAAATTCTTTGAAATGAAACTGACTATTTACTATTCCATTGAAAAAAACAATCTGATAATGTATGCAGCTTAAGGTCGCAAAACATTTAAGGTATCCGACCACGTTCATAGGAAAAAAAAATGAAAAAATTCAATTTTTTAGGAACTATTTATGGATTTTAGATATATTGTCAATGATAAACACTATAAATACATAAAAAAAATAATTGGAAATATGATATATTTTCAAAAATGAGAAAATTTGTAGAAAAGTCTAATGAAATTTAAACAAAACGGTTAACACTATATGCAAAATTGCAATGCAGCCATCCTATTTTTCCTCGTACACATGTTATAGAGTACTATGATGAATGAAATGAACCAAAACTCCAATAAAATTGTGAGATGCAAAGAAATTATGCTGGAAAATATATGTATGTATGCATTTTTCCATATATTCACGCCTTAATTTTTCTAAAAACACCTGTAAATGAAAAGGTATTTCACCAACAACTAAACTATTGGTTTAGTTGTTGGTGAAATACCTTTCACCAACACACACACACACATTGAGCTTTATTATAAGTATAGATTATTTAAAACGCACGCTGAAATGTTGATGTGAATAACTCTATTGCTTTTTGATATATCCTGTTACCGGTGGATAACTTTTATGAGAATTGAAGCGAAAGATAAATTTTAGTTGAGAAATATGTCACCTGAATGATAGGTCAGACCTTCCTTTTCTTAGAAAAGATAAATTGTTTTGAGAAGACGAAAGTTTGAGCTACAAGAAATAATAAGATTTTTTTTAAATTTCCAATGTGGGAGATAATCAGTGTTTTCAACGTAGTCGGATACTTTAATTCCACCACTAATGGATTTTATCCAATAATTCACAAGTGTTAAGAATTTGGATACTGCAAATTGCAAGTGTGCATTATTTACTGTTTCAATTCGTAATGGTTGGGTATCACTGCATTTATTGTTACAAATCATCATTTGGATTTTACTAATACAGAAGCTATGATTGTTGTTTGGTAAGCAAACAAAAAACTTTAAAATCATCTCAGTGCAAAGATAAAAAAAAATAAAATATATAATAGAATCATAAAATGTAAAATAATCATAAAGTAATGCACAATTACACCACAGTTAAAAGGAAATTCTTGTGAAATGGAAAAAATGAAAAGGTATTCCAAAATATTTTAAATAAAATATAAAATTAATTTAGATAAAAAAATAATGATATTGAAAATTAGAATAAATGAATAATAAGAATTTTATAAAATAAAATTGATATCGATATTACAGGACTTTTAAAAAAATCTGCAAATTCTGATCAAAGATATTTGCGCCCTTTGACAAAATATCCTGATGTATTCTGATGGTGATGAGGTGTGTGCCGAAAGTGGCGTTACACCAGTAAAAAGCTTCCAATTACAATTTTTTAAAAATAGAATTTAAATTGCTATCAAAACACTCGTTATTCAAACATCACTTTCCCATGCACATGTGCAAGATGCAAAAGAAGCTAAAGGCAGCGCCAAAAAAATCCACTGAAATAAAATAAAAGCATAGAGAGAAAGATAATAAAAGCATTAAAGATAAATGGAAGCATAGAGGGAAAGACAAATAAAAGAATAAGAAAAATAAATAAATGAAATATAAATAACTAAATAATAAATAAATAAAATATAAATATAAATAAATGAATGAATAATTAAAATATAAGTAAATAAATAAAATATAAATATAAATAAATCAATGAATAAATGATATATAAATATATAAATAAAATATAAGTAAATAAATAAATAAAATATAAGTAAATAACATATAAATAAATAAACATGTAAGTAAAGAATATACATTTTGTCAGCCTAAGTGAGAGTCCATTAACTGGAACATAAAGCTAGATAAAGAGTTCTTTTTGTCATTTTTCATACAGAATATTATCCACTTTTAGCAGAATTTTTCTGCGCATACTTTGGTGAAAGGAAAATAATAGAGTCGATTTAAAGTTTGAAACTGGTAAAAAATATTTACATTTGGAAAATTGATTTATCACAATGTATAACCGAGAAAGAGTACTTTTCTTTTGCCACAAAAGAATGAAAAAAAAAATGGAGCGCAAAGATTTTTGACAAAATATGGCAAACAAACATACAATGGTTACATCCAGAGTCCATTGGTAGCTGTTTTCACAGTTATATGTGGAAATGAGAAAATCAGGTGAAGCCCATACTCAACAGACCAAGAACGTTGCGAAATGTTGTTGTTTCGGTACGAGTTCACCATTGCAAACGTTACCTCTGACGGAGAGATGTCAAACCAATGACAAGTGAAATCCTACCTTCACGGCTCTTTTTGACATGAAATAAAGTTGCATTGGAAATTGAATCTTCACCAGCTGGAATAAAAATTCCTCTTCGAAGTAAATAGAAAGAAAATTAAATACAAAGTATATATATGATATTTCTAAGGAGACATCCCAAACGTTCAACATGTCTACTTACAGTAAAATAAGTATATTACATATGCTTATTTTATATTTTTTTATAAGGCAAGCTTTTCATCTTTTAACATTTCTCTCTTTATATACAGGGAGATCAACGAATAAGCCGTGATTTCAAAATTAAGTACCTCTACAAAAAAGATCAAGGGAATCATGCGATAAACTGTACGTTTATTAGCAAGACTGTAAAAATAGTGTACAAAAGTTAGAAAATTTAGTTGCGAAAACCGTTAACAGATGGAGCTCTGCGTTGAAAACATTTTTTTTTTCTGAAAGGAGTTTAAAAAAAAACCAATAAAGTAATGCGGTCATTTCAATCAAAATACAATTTTTTCTCAATATTCACCATTCGAAATAATCAGATGGCGTCATCGAACAATGAAATTTGACATCACATCTTGCAATGTCTCAACGGAAATGAAATCCCATGCAACACCCATCAACGATTTAAGCTCAACTAGAGTGGTGGAATTGTTTCTATAGACAGTGTCTTTCAATGCTCCCCACAGAAGGAAGTCACAAGGAGTCAGATCAGGAGTCCTTTTTCAGATCGGGAGCCTTTCGTAACTAAATTTTCTAAAATACAGAGTATATATATGGCACAGCATTTTTACAGTTTTGCTAATAAACGTACAGTTTACCTCATAATTCTCTCGATCTTTGTTGTAGAGATGCTTTCTTTTGAAATCAGGGCCTATTCGCTGATCACCCTGTATTTCATCTATATCACATGGGGATAAAAATTTCCCATCAAATTACTGTAGGATTCTAACATATTTTTATTCTATTTGCTTCCAACAGCCGTGAATTTTGTATACGAAGTATTAAAAGGAAAGTAATATAATTGTAAAAAAAAAAGGAATCGGAATTTCGAAGAATTGAGGCGGCTCCCCATTGAGGAAAAACTTTTGTTCCTTTATTCATTATTGTGAATATTTATATTTTAAAAAGTTGTGGCAGCACCATCTTTTGTTATCTTAAAGTTTTGATTGTTTCATTTATACTTAATTTGTTAAGTAGCATTGTATTTTGTTGTAAATAATGTTTGTTAAATTAATATTTTGAAAAGTGGTGACAACACCCATTTTTGTTATTATTTATTTGAAAGTGTTGGCATCATCATCTGTTATATTTATAATTCCGAATTCCAAAAAATAAAAAGGAAGAAGTTGTGCTATGACTATGAAGGTCAATGTTTATTTTTTTCAAACCTTTTTCCATATAACACTCGTTATTTTACCGTCGTGCCATTGGCCAGTTCTGATGCGAGATGGAGTTTATATTAATTATGTTAATGTCTAGAGCAAATTAGCATTTATAACTTAATTATTCTAAAACCACCTATAAGGGGAAAAGCATTTCACCGACAGTAAAACTTTTGGATCTTTGCATTGCCCCTATTATTTAAAACACACGCTGAAATTTTTATGTGAATGAGACTTAGTTGGTGTCGGAAATATCATGTTAACGGTGGAGAATTTTCTCGAAAATTCCGTTATGAGAAAATTGTAGTGAAAGACAAATTTTAATTGAAAAATATGTGACCCTGGATGATAGATCAGACCTTCCTTATCTTAGAAATGATTAACTGTTTTGGGAACAGAAAGTCTGAACTACAAGAAATAATAAGAATCTTTTTTAAAAATTCACCGACATGGTCGATAACTAGTGTTTTAAACGTAGTCAGATACCTTAAATGCACAGATTTATTTTCGAAAATGCTTATTTGTATGGAATTTGGAACTAAATCCTACAACATAGCGATCATCTGTCCGTATATATTTTCAAAGTTTTGTAACTGCAATAATTCAAAAATGAATGGCATAAATATATTAATTTTTATATGGGATTATGTGATTAAAATTTGAAGTTTTATATTAAATTTCTATTTCAATTGCTTTAAAAATAGACATCCAAATACCCCATTTTCTAATAATTTTGTATTATTTCTCCCATCGATTAATCGTTAAATATTGTATACATGAATGTAAGGATTTCATTATAGTAAACTAATTTTTATTTTGAAAATGAATAGCCCATAGAAGGAAAAAAGTGACAAGAGAAAAAATTATTAAGATAAAAAAATATATTTTCCCTAATAAAAAACTTAAATTCTGGTAATATGTTTTAAAGTCTCTAAACACATTTCACCACATATATAAATATAAAAAGTTTAAAGATGGATAGTAAATTAAGCCAGTGCTTCAGATATCCAAAAAAGTAATTAATATAACAAATGGTTTTATACCCAGAATGTTTAATTAAAATACTAAGTTAGAGTAGCGAACAAAATTGATAAGGAGATATATTATTCCTAAGTTTGAGGAGTATGTTTACTTTGCACTAAAGAATTTCATTAATTAGTAAACAGACTCAAGATTTGATTTTAAATAAAAGCTGCTAAGACGAGGAAGGGAAAAACCTAAAAAAACATGCAAGTTAATGAAAAATTGATTTTTCATTATGCAGTGTCAACCGCTAGATGTTTTCGGACATTTTTCTATCGTTTCGTTTTTTGTAATAGTTCACTAATAAGCTGAAAACACCAGTTTTCATAGCGATAAGATGTTCTCTGGAAAGGACAATGTTTAATTAACTTGATCTAGAATGCCATTAATGCCAAAAATAACATTGACTTCAACCATTAAAAATAAAAATGGTATCATATTTTCTGTGTGAACTTCAATTTTTTTTTTCAATTCCTACTATTAGTTCCCACTCTCTCTATTTTATTTATTTATATATCTTGTTCAAATTTTCAGTCGTTAATAAAATACTTTTTATTCATCTGCACAAATTCAAATACATTTTTTTAAAACTGGTAGTGGATGGCACATGAAGTTAAGGCAGTTTTTTTTTTTTCAAATATTAATTTACTGATTAAATTTAATTACTTTTTAATACTTGATATAGAGTTTTAGTAATTTTTAAGGGAAATTGAAATCAACAATCTCAATTGATAAAATGAGAGGATTCAGTATTCTTCGCGTGAAGAATGTGAGTTCATTTCTTACGAAAATCAATAATTTTTTATAATTATTTAATAAAAAAGTCACTAAAATAAAAACTTTCTATGATGATCTAAGTAGGAATCATATTGAGAAATTATATTACTTATAATATCTTTAGGATTCAATTCATTAAATGATTGTAATTTATGTTCTTTGCTTATTATTTAAAAACTGGATGGCGTTTATGTGTTTAATTTAAAAATTTCATGATTAAATAAGACAAGTAACAAATTAAATATACTTCTGCGATATAAAATATAAGATAAAATATCTCCTCACCATTATATAAGATCCTATATTTTTTTTCCTTATTATCAATGTTAGTTTGAGGTATCCGACTGCGTTGAAAACACTAGTTATCGACCAAATTTCCAACTTTATAAAAATTATTCGTATTTTTTGTAGTTCAGACTTTCCTCTTTCCAAAACTTTTCATTTTTTCGAGGAAAAGGAAGGTCTATCCTGTCATCCAGTGGAATTTTAAGCAAAGCATATTTTTCAGCAAAAATTTACCTTTAATCCCAATTTTAATTTTCATAAAAATTATCCACTAATAATATGATACCTCAAAAAAAAAGATGTATTTACATAAAACTTTCAGTGCGTGGGTTAAATAATGTGGGCAATGAAATGAGCCAAAAGTTTTATAGTTCATCAAATACTTTTTCATTTATCGGCGTTTTTAGAAAAATTGAGTTGTAAATTTATAGAAAAAATGGATAAATGCACTTATTTTTACCCATAATTTCTTTGTGTCTGAAGAATTTTGTTAGATTTTGCTTCATTTCATTCATCATTATATTCTATAACTTGTGTACAAAGTAAAATAGGATTGCTGCATTACAGTTTAGTGTAGAGTGTTGACCGTTTTGGTTCAATTTCATTAAAATTTATAAGAAATTTTCTTATTTCTCAAAATATATTATACTTTCAATTTTTTTTGTATTTATATAGTTTATGATTGACAATACAACTGAAAATCATAAATGGGTTTTAAAAGATCCAATTTTCAAAAATTGTCCTTCGAACGTAGTCGGATACTTTGATAAATAGTAATGTGGTGTTAAATAAATGTCGTGGTAATTTTTTTTAAAACAATTGAAGCGCATTTTGTCTTTAGTAAGTAGGAAGTGAACACAATTAGAAAGATAGTACACTCTAGATACTGAGTGAATTGCCAAGAGCTTTTAATGTAAGGCAACAGAATATACTGCTTTCAAATGCTTTAATCTCAAATCTTCTGTTCTCTATGTTTCACAGATTCTCTTGTTATACTGGATTT
This sequence comes from Argiope trifasciata, assembly GCA_026543055.1. Taxonomy (NCBI): domain Eukaryota; kingdom Metazoa; phylum Arthropoda; class Arachnida; order Araneae; family Araneidae; genus Argiope; species Argiope trifasciata. Next base: position 174,086 of record JAPMOQ010054004.1, on the reverse strand, counting down.
CAATATAATTAAGTTTAATTTGTTATTTTACCAGATTTGATGCAAAAATTATGTTTATACCTCAATATGTCGTGGTAATTGTTTCCAAACAATTGAAGTGCATTGCATATTTTGTAAGAAAGAAGTTAAGGTATCCGACTACGTTCGAAGGAAAATTTTGGAAAAATTGATTTCTTTAAAAATTATTTAAAACTATGGTTTTCAGATATATTGTCAATTATAATACAAAACACTATAAATATAAAAACATTATTTGAAAATATAATATATTTTCAGTAATAAGAAAATGTGTGGTAAGTTTTAATGAAATTAAACCTAAACTGTTAGCATTCTAAGCAAAATGGTAATGCATCAATCTTTTTTATCTTTGTACACAATTTGTAAAATATAATAATGAATGAAATGAACCAAAATCTAAGAAACAGTTTGAGGTGCAAAGAAGTTATGAGTACGAATATAAGTATGTACGCTTTTTTCCCCTAAATTTACAATTTAATTCTTTTAAAAGCACCTATAAATGAGAAAGTATTTCATTAGCAATAAAAGTTTTGGTTCCTTTCATTGCCCATATTATTTAAAACTCACTCTGAAATTCTTACGTAAATGCCTCCATTAGTTTTTGTGGTATCATGTTAATGGTGGAGAAATTTTATTAAAATTAAAAGCTTTGAGAAAATCGAAGTTAGAAATAAATTTATCAAAAACAATAGGTGACCCTGGATGATATATCCTTTTCTCCAAAAAGATGAACCGTTTTGCAAAGAGCAAAGACTGAACTACAAGAAATAACAATATGAAATAAAAAATTAGCCAATGGAGTCGATAACCAGTGTTTCAACGTAGTCGGATACCTTAACACAGCTAGAAAAACGCCTGAAAAAAGATACTGTGTGATTTAACTTTGCCTAGAGCTTATAATATAAGGCAATTGATTCTATTGTTATGAATTGCTTTACACTCAAGTATTCCGTTATCTATGTGCCATATATTCTTTTAAGATTGATACACTAGATTTAAATATAATTCAGTTTAATTGGTTATTTTACCAGATTGGATGCAAAAATTATGTTTATACCTCTACATTGAAGATACGACGTTCTACAACGATTCTTCAAGATTTTTTCCCCAGCGGAATCTAATTTTAACAGTTTTAATCTTCCTGGGAAGTTTTTCGAATTTCGGTTTCTATCCATAATAAGAACATAACGATTCTCGAAATTCAAAAGATCCTGCGATGCAGAAGTCCTGTTTTGGGGGGTGAAAGTCAACATAAAAGATATTTAACTTTCGGATTAGTATTTCTGGCCCACTCACACACACAGCAAAACGGAGAGTTCAGAAAAGAATATTTTATTCTTCGTCTCAAATTTCATTAATGAAAGCCCCCCGCGGAGAACTCTGTTTGCTTCTTGCATGCATAATAAGTAACTACTTTTCGTTTCTGCAAAGTCAATCGAACGGCTGCGGGTTCGTTTCTTGTTAAAAGTTCTGGAAAAAAATATATAAACTCTACGTGAGTTGGTGAAGATGAAAACATAAGTCGCTTTGAGATTAATGAATTATTAATATTTTGCGTAAGTAAATACTATTTATTTTATTTGATAAAAGTACTGACTTCGGAAGTTAACTGGAGCTTCATTATTTTGCATTTATTTATGAGGAGAGAATAAGGAATGTGTTATGTAAACTAAATTTGATGAATACATGAATGCGTTTTGGCCCAGACATTAAAATTAATTTCAGTTGATAATCCTTCTTCTTCTTGAATACAGCCGACCAACCCGCCACCTATGAAGGTAGCAGTATCGACAGGATTATTCGAAGCTTCACTGCCCTTTTTACGGGACGGACTCTCATTCATACATTTTTCATTCAATCAACCACATATTGTAACTTAGACCTGAATCAGAGAACGATCCCCTCTGAGTCAGTACCACCAATGTTATTATTCTCGACATGGAGGATTTTGCGACCACTACAGATTTATACGTGTTTTGATCCCCACCCCACACACACGGAGAATCTTCGGTTGGCAGATTCGAACTTGTAACCTAATAAACACTAGTCCAATGCCCTGCCAACCAGGCCATAAAGAAATGTTATACAACTTTGTTTCTGACCTTTTATTGGATATAGCAGAGAAAGATAATAATGTTAAAATTAATAACGGTGTCCAATAATAAGAAATAACAAAAGTTGGCAATATCTAGAATATCTTTACCAGTAATTAAAGTAACGTGAATTTTAAAGAAACATATTTTTTAAGTGTAATACAAATTAGGATAATTAAAACATATTTGTTTAAAATAAAATACTGCTCAAACGATTACTTTCAGATATATTATAGAATTGTTTACATTGCTTTTGACTTTTTTCGGATACAGACTATAAGAAAAATGCCAAAATTTAACTAATACAAAAAATTAACTTTCTTAAGTTTGTTTCATTTTCATTATGTAGCACTCATTATGTACGAGGTGCTTATAATAATATATCTTTGTTTAACTATGAATATGATAGCGCTAAAATTGAGCTTGTATACAGCCGACCAGCCCGCCACCACTGAACGCAGCAGTATCGACAGGATTTGTTGAGGTCAACTGCTGAATAAGTGGTGTCCAACCTTACATGGACCGATCAGAAAAAATAACATTCTTTTCGGTGTAGTCAATAGCTGTCTTTCTCTCCATCTGCACTCTCTCAAACAGTTGAAATGAAACTGTCCATCTTTGACATCCTATCCTTCAGGGTTTAGAGATGACCTGGTACCATCAGTATTATACTTCAATCATTATTGACAATCTTCAGATCCTTCCTTCACTCTGAGATCTCCATACATTCCACTAAATAGTGGTACACCGTACCCATTTCTCCACAAATGCATTTATTTTTCTGCTTTCTGCCAAATCTTAGGAAATCAGTTGATATTCCTGAAGGATAAATGTATTATTATTTAAATGATTTTCTTTTTATTTTCTCATTTGTACTTCAATGTTTTTATTTTTTAATGACGAATAATTGTGTATCATTCTTAATGTGATACGGTTGTTTATGAAATTTTAAATTTTTATGGCAATATTTGAACTTACTGAAAACAGTAACCATTTATATTTTTTATTATTAGAATACTTTTAAACGAAGATCAAAATATTCCAGAGGTATTATAAGAAATAATAAATGCACAAACTTATTATTGAATGAAAATAACAGTTGGAAGTTTAAATTCAAGCCAGGTATACGTGTTCAATTCCAGAAAATAATTGTTTATCTTCATACACTTACATCTACAGCCTTTCAGATTCACATAAGATATACAGTAATTATGTTGAATTTAAATTATTATCTTTCTTTCCCAAAATTACTGTGTTTCATTTACTATTAATAATCCTGGAAATTTGGGATAGTTGCTTATGTGCTCCTTGTATATGTACATAACGTATATACCTTTCAACTAATGACTTAAGATTTCTCGCTGTGTGTATTAATATGATAATTTTTAAACTATGCAAATACTTCATATCTGTTGCCTTTGATGACCAGTCGGTTCACCGAAAATAATTGTTCGAAATTTAGTCAATGAATTATTTTATATAGCTTGTTATTAAACTCTTCCTCAGTAAATTATTTATAAATTTCAAATTTTGATGCAAATGTATCACGCACTATTTAAGAAGTGTTATCCCGTTCTATTCATTGTGAAATGTATTTATCTAATTTTCGGTCACCTAACCTAAAATTGATTCAGAAGTATTTAAATTGCAACTAATATAAAGTATTTAACAAACAAATTAAAAATTACCCATATTTCGGAAAAAATATGAAAAGAATTTCCAGCATTGAGGATTTATGTTTCTACAGAATATTTTTCATGACATTTTAATATGCCAAAATATTCTGCAGAAAACATATCCTCGATTCAATAAAAAGGAGAAAAAAATCATTGCACTGTAAAAACCAAATTTGAAGCTATAAAAATGATGTTAATTTTTTTATATTCAATTATATTATAGAACAAGTTTAACAATCTTTAAAAATGGACAAAATTGATTTTTTTCATTTGCTTATTTAGAAAGTTAAACCTTAATCCTAAGTATATCAAAATACAAAATAAAAATATTGGAAAAAAATTGAGAAATATCGCAATTTTTTCCACTGTTAAATATTTTATATTAATTATTAAGGTATTTAGATAATTTTTGTTTTATTTAATAGTCCCAATACTTGCTTTCAAATCTTTTTTTACGAGTTCCAATTATTGCTACTGTTCTTGCGTTTATTTATTTATACGAAAATACAAAAATAAGTCTTAAGACTCTCATGTATAACAGTTTGATAATTCTTATATTCAATACCTTAAGTGGTTAAAAAAATTTAAGGTATCCGACTACATTGAAAATACTGCTAATAGACCACATTGGTGAATTTTTTAAAATTGTTATTTCTTCTAATTCAGACTTTCCTCTTCGCAAAACAATTTATCTATTCTAGAAAAATAATGACCTTTCCTATCATCCAAGGTCACATATTTTTTAGCTAAAATGTGCCTTGTTAACTTCCATTTTCTCAAAATTTTAATTTTTATTAAAATTCTCTACCGTTATCATGATATCGCAAAAACTAATAGAGGTATTTACATAAGAATTTCAGCTTGTGTTTTAAATTATATGAGCAAAGAAACAAATCAAAAGTTTCATCGTTGGTAAATACTTTTTCATTTATAGGTGTTTTCAGAAAAATTAAATTTTCAATTTATGGAAAAAATGCATAATAACTTCTTTGCGTCTCAAAACTTTTCTTAGATTTTTTTCATTTCCTTCATCATAGTATTCTATAACTTGTGCACAAAGAAAACTAGAGTAGTTGCGTTTCCATTTTGTGTAGAGTGTGAACCATTTTGGTTAAATTTCATTAAAATTTACTTCACATTTTCCTATTTCTCTATACATAATATTTCTCTATACATATAATATTTTAAAATAATGTTGTTGTATTTATAGTATTTTATATTATAACTGACAATAAAAACCGTAGTTTTAAATTAATTTCTTAAAAGTTCAATTTTTCAAAAATTTTCCTCCGAACGGAGTCGGATGCCTTAACTCTAATAATAATAACTAATTAATGTTACTCTGAAGATCTATAATATAAGTCAATTTTATTTTTGCCTTTTGGAGCATTTAAAGAAATAAAAATAACATGCTTATCAAATAAAATAAAATTTTATTCCGTCAACCTAATTTTTAAAACAGTAAAAAACAACAACAAATGGGTAACAGCTATACGCGAAAAGATTTTAAACGGCGGCGTTTAATCATGTGACAGAATTTGCTTAAACAGGCAAACAATTTAAATTATCTTACAACATTTTTTTAATTGCTGCAAATGCATAACACAATTTTTCCTGGTCCTATAAATTATGTATTATATGTTAAAATAATAATATCTCTCAAAAATAGCAATGGAATTGGCAGAAATATGCGAATAATAAGCATGATTAAATATATTTCATATTTTAAATTATGAAATATGGCAAAAAATATTTTTTGTGCCATGATTTTTATTAAGTTACTAGCTGGTACCCGGCGCGTTGCTGCCACAGAAGAAATAATTTTGGAAATACCGTTTGAAATTTAACATAACTGTCTTCATAGATAGAAAAAAGAGATTTCATAGAATGATAGAAATAATAATATTTATTTTCGTATCGGAAATGAATACATTTATTGAAGGTGAAGGATATATACAGGTGAAATGTAAATAATATGAATTCTATTTTTTTAACTTTAGGGTTGGATTTTTTTCCATCTTCAACAAAAACAAATAAGTGCAAGGAATAAGTATTCAAAGTTTCATCGCAATCGGGTAATGGTACGGCAGCGCATAAGAGACTTACAGACATAAAATCATTTTTATTTATATAGATGACGGGAAAATGTAACTAATAATAATTTTCAAAAGCCCTACTCTATCTTTAATTGTAGTAGAGCTTTTTAACTGTACAGTTAATCTATATAGGCATTAAGGGATATACGTAACAAATTTCGATTTAATCTGTTAATGGATGTGCTTTTGTGCTTAGTTCAAACAAACAAACAAACAAACTTTCAATTTTATGTATATAGCTTTATGATGGCTTTAATAGTAGATGTTTAATTGTCGTTCAATATTTTTTTTATGAAATTTATAATATTACCTTCTTTTATTGATATACAAGTACACAAAAAATGGATTCAAAATGGATTTTCAAATGAAACATAGAATTATTTATACATAATGGATTTTAATTTAACAAAATCAAAAATACATGGATGCATGTGCTGTTCTGTCTGTAAACAGTTTTAAACAAAATGAACTGATAAAGGTATTTTGCTAGACGCATTAATGAAATTGTCACAGGATATGTGGACCTAAAGTTGGATTGCATTAAATTATAGTTAGCTTAAGCTTTTCAGTTTTTATTTTATTTCATATTCTTCTTTCTTTATTTGGAAAGGTACAAAATATTAGGGGATTTGAGAGAAGAAATAAAACTACAATGGTTTGACAGACGGTATATGTCTAAAAAAGGAAGAGTGACTTTCCAATTTATTCCTAATCCGGAAATTAAAAGAAGATGATATCATCCACTGACAATCCAAATAATGTCTAGACATGAGAGATATCCTGCCTATTTCCAAACACTTGGAAGAACGCGGAAAAATAAATGCATTTGAGGAGAAATGGGTACGGTTTACCAGTGTTTAATGCAATATATGGAGGTCTCAGAGTGAAGGAAAGATCTGAAGATTGTAAATAGTGATTTAAGTACAGTACTGGTGGTACCAAGTCATCTCCAAACACTGAAGGATAGGATGTGAAAGATGGACAGTTTCATTCCCACTGTCTGAGAGTGTGCAAATGGGGAGAAAGACGGCTATTGACAACGCTGAGAGGAATGTTAGCTTGACTGTTCGTCCCACGTAAGGTTGAACAATACTCATTCAACAGCCGACCACCACAAACCCGATACTGCTAAGTTCAGTGGTGGCTGAGTGGTCGGCTGTAGACAAGAAGAAGAAGGTACAAAATATTCAGTAATATGCATAAATTATAAAATCAAATCAAATTTTAATAAAAATCAGTTATAAAATTTCATACATATTTGACATGAGATACAGTAAAATTAATTTTAAAAAATTCAAATTAGATGAGTAAATTAAAAATAAAAATAAATAAATTCTTTCTTTTTTTTTAAATGGAAAAAGAATAAAATGAATGGCTATGTATTTTATATTTGAAGAATTTACATGCTTAGAGAAATTAATAAAATTTATGTAAAAAAGTATTGCTCGGATTAATGAAATTATACTAAAAATTCTATATTTTAACTTTTGACTTAGAATTGATTTAAAGGTATCATAGATTCGAAAATTAAATATCTTCTTACAAACTACTATCAGATGCGGAAATTTGATTATAACTATCAATATGAAATCTTAAATATTTAAAAAAAAATTCTAATGCAAAGCAATCTGACACAATTTCTTTGATTTCAAAACAAAAATTATTATCTTGAGATTTTTCACACCTTTTATTTGTTTCTTTCTAATAATCAATAATTTTTTGTGCCTGTTTTTCCAAGTCAGCATAAACAGTGTTCTTCCCTACCTATCGATACACGCGCAACAAATCTAATTTTAAACATTTGAAAGCAGCATAAATGGAAAAATATTCTTTCTCCTAAAGAAACAATGAATACATTTCACACACTTTCACTACCTCGCGTACTCTGGGGAAAATAATCGCAAGTTTTTCCGAATCAGACATTTTAATTTGATAAGTTGCGGAATGCTGGGAAACTACATTTTTTTGCATTTCTTCAATCAAATTATTTATATATTTTTGATTTATTGTGGAATATTCCAATAAAAAATCGAGATTGTAACTATTGCTTCCCTTGCAAGCAATTTCAGTGAGTTATTGTTTTCCTTACTGTATTTTCGATGAGTTTTTAGCATATTTCGCATTTCTCATTTCTTGCTTTTATTTCTGTACCTTCTGGCTAGGGAAAAGAAAGTCTTGCAATCATCAAAATGTTCAGCTTCCAGATTTTACTAAATTTAAGGGTTTCAGATCACTACGAGTCTAAAAATAAAATCTTGAATTATATAAGCTTATTTACAAATGCAATTAAGGTATCCGATTATGTTCAGAGGTAAAATTTTGGAAAATTTGATTTTTTAAAAATTATTTAAAAGTATGATTTTTAGATGTAATTTCAAGTATGATACGAAATACTACAAACACATCAAATTATTTGAAAATATATTTTGAAAAATAGGAAAACTTGTGGTAAATGTTAATGAAATTTAACTAAAACGATTAACACTTTACGCAAAATCGTAATCCATCAACTCTATTTTTCTTTGTAAGCAAGTTATAGAATATATTTTTGATTGAATGAACCAAAATCTAAGAAACATTTTGAGATGCATAGAAGCTATGGGTATATACGTATTGTTGCCATAAATCCTCGATTTAATTTTTCTAAAAACACCTATAAGTGAAAAAGCATTTCACCTACAATAAAACTTTTGGCTCTTTTCACTGCCTACATTATTTAAAACACGAGCTGAAATTTTTATTTAAATACCACTATTATTTTTTGAGATATCATGTTAACGGTGAAGGATTTTTATGAACATTAAAGTTTTAAGAAAATTGAAGCTAAAGACAAATTCAGTTGAAAAATATGTGACCCTTGATGATAGGTGAGGCCTTCCTTTTCTTAGAAAAGATAAACAGTTTTGAGAAAAGAAATATCGAAACTATAAGAAATAATACAAATTCTCCATCAGTCGATAATCAATGTGTTTAACGCAGTCGGATACCTTAATTCTTAAATGAGAGAGAGAGGCAATAATACCTTAATTATGCAAGGTAATTTTTTGGGACAAAACTGACTGTTCTGCTCTATTAACGTCTAACACTAGGACAATTTTGAAACGGACCTCGTAAATTTGAACCACTGTCACATGACAAGACCTGAGTTAGTTTAGATTAGTTTAGCTACATGAATGTCCCATTTTGAAGCAACTATTGGACTATTTTGGAACGGGCCTCGTTCTTTTGAACCGCGGTCAGATGAAAAAGATGATTTTTATGTTTTTTCACCTTAAATCCTAAGAATATAACACAAAGCTGATTTTCTACTTACAAATATTTAAAAGATACTTATTTTTATACCGCTTTTTAATCATACAACTCTTATTTTTCAAGAAGTTTCTAATTTTCGGTAATATTCCAATAGCAATATTTGACAAAACTTTCTACAAAGAATTTCTTTCTTTTAGTTTAGTTTAGTTACATTAATGTCCCATTTTGAAGGCACAATAGGGCTATTTTTAAACGCGCCTCATCATTTTGAACCGTGATCAGATGACGAATACGACTCCTGGCAGCTGGCAACCCCCTCTCCAAACTTCCACACCACACCAGCTGGAGGACGTTTTGTCCCAACGGATTTAAAGTGCACCAGCCCCACTCACACGGTGGTTCTGTGGTGGAATCAGGTCTCGAACCTGCAATTTTCGGCTCCTAAGCCTAGACCTTGCCACCCGGCCACCGCGGCCGACCCGTGTTGACACCAGATGTCCACATCACACCAACCGGGGGGTGTTTGGACCCGACGGATTTAGCATGCACCAGACAAGCTTACACGACGGTTCTTCGGTGGAGTCGGGTCTCGAATCCAAACCCTCCAGCTCCAAAGCTAAGACCTTGAAACCAACCTCCCCCCCCCCTCTAAGAGGGTCACTTACATTGGATTATCAATGTCAGGAAAAATTTGGTTCAATTCAATGGTTTGAAAAATATTCTCCTATAAAAATTTAAAAGTGAAATATTCCTAAACCGTATTTCCGCCTTTTTCTAAACAAAGGATTCTCTCTCATGGACAAAAATCAGATTGCAAGGGTGTATTGAATCTTCATGTTTCAGACTTCTTTGAATCCAAAAAGCAAGTCTGAAACATGAGTCCTTTTTTGAGTCCACATTTTTATTTAATCTGCTTATCTCTATATTATATTTATTTTTATTTTATTATATTTATTTGTCTATTTGTGAACGCAATTCAAAAACTGTTTCAGCTTGAAAGTTGAAACTTGGTATTGCTTCTTTTCAATTTTTTTCTTCTTATAAGATATCCGATTGCTTTCGAAGGAAAAATTTTGAAAAATAGGATTTTTTAAAAATTATTTAAAACTATACTTTTTAGATGTATTGTCAACTATACTACAACACACTATTAATACAACACAGTTATTTGAAAATATAGTATATTTTGAGAAATAGGAAAATGTGTAGTAAATTAAAATGAAATTTAACCAAAAAGGTTAACACTCTACACAAAAGGGTAATGCCGCAGTTCTCTTTTTCTTTGTATACAAGTTATAGCATATAATGATGAATGAAATGAACCAGAATCTAAGAAAACGTTTGAGATGCAAAGAATTTATTGTTTCAAATATACGTATAAATGCATTTTTCCCTTCATTCTCAACTTCATTTTTCTAAAAACACCTATAAATGAAAAAGTATTTCGATAACAATCAAACTTTTGGTTTATTTTGTTGCTCATATTATTTAAAACATACGCTGAATTGTTTATGTCAATACCTCTAATAATTTCTGAGATGTCATGTTAACGGTGGAGAATGTCTATGAAAATGAAAGTTTTGAGAAAATAGAAGCAAAAAACAAATTTTAGCTGAAAAAATGTGTGATCCAGGGTGAGCCTTCCTTTTCCTAGAAAAAATAAATTGATTTGTGAAAAAGAAAGACTAAACTACCAGAAATAATAATATTATTAAAGAGTCACCAATATAATACATTCGATAACCAGTGTTTTTAACGTAGCCGGATACCTTAAGAGTTTCAATAAAGTTCTTTTAGGATTTCCAGATCATATAAACACAATAATTACAAAACGTAAAAAAGATAAAAGCATGTGCAGCATCTATAATGTACGTCCCTATCAAGTTTGGAAGCAAATCCATCAAGGTGTTTTGTCTTTTGTAAATGAGCACTATCTCATTCATCTGAACACGATAACTCAAAAACGAAATGAATTAAATAAATGAAATGAATTAAAATTTATGAAAAAAATGCATACATATGTATATTTGCACCCATTACTTCTCTACATCTCAAGATTTTCTTAGATTATGGCTAGTTTCCTTCATCGTTGTATTCTGTAACTTGTGTACAAAGAAAAATTGGATTGCTGCGTCACCATTTTGTGCAGAGTGTAAACCGTTTTGATTAAATTTCATTAAAATCCACTATATATTTTCCTATTTCCCAAAATATATTATATTTTCAAATCATTTTGCTGTAATTATACCATTTTGTATCATAATTGGCAATAAATGTAAAAACCATAATTTTAAATAGCTTTTTAAAAACCTATTTTTTAAAAAAATTCCTTCAAACGTAGTCGGATACCTTTACATTTGCTTATGGAATTATAAATAATTATGGTTATAATTAAAAATAATTTTTATAAAAAAGAAAATATAGCATAAGAAAAATTTATGTCTGTGGTTTAAGAAACCGAAGATTTGCTCTTTTCGGTTAATTCTTTCATGAGTTATCACTGATAAGTAAATCAAAACAACAGAAATATAAACAAGTCATACAGAGGGAATCGCAAATTTCGATCTGTTTGTTGAATGTGGAATAAATTTGAAAACTCTTTAGTGTAAGTTTATGGAGGCCCTTCCCTCTTATTTAAATTTCGAATCATAACATAAAAAGAACAAGAATGTTCAAGAATTCAAAAGCTTTATCGATTCTGAATTCCCGTTTTTCATAGTCAACATCTAAGATATTTAACTTTCGGATTAATTCATTTTACTCTTTTCCTTGAAAGTATAAAGCCGAGATTATTTTATTCCTCATTTTAAACTTTATTAATGAAAGTCACTAAAGTCTGTTTGCTTTCCCATGCATAATAACTAACTACTTTGCGTTCTCGTAGCCCGTCGAACCGTTACGTTTACATTACGTTCTCAAAGTTTAATTCTTATTAAAATTTCAGAAAGAAATTTCACTGTGAGAATTCAACAGAATGAAGACGTATGTCCAGAACATTGCATTGTTATACAGGAATTAATATTTTACTAACTTTAAGTAAATAATGTTCATTTTATTTGATTAAAGATTTGAATTAGCATGTTAATTCTACTAAGCATTTTTATGTACTTTTATTTATATGATAATAAAGATGAATTTTTCATTTTTAGTGCAAATTTTGAATAAGCTGTTTCGAATATCCGTTATGACAATTCTATTTTTCGTAGAGACATTGGGCCGTTGTGGCCTGGTGGTAACATGGTCGTCTTGACTTCGAAACCGGAAGGTTTCAGGTTCGAGACTCGATTCCAACGAAGAACCATCGTGTGAGGGGGTCTCTTGCTCGTTAAATCTGTCAGACCAAACGTCCTTCTGCTGGTGTGGGGTGGATGTTTGTAGAAGTAGGTGCCTGTTCAGATGTCGTCCACCGCGGTTTTAAAAGGACGAGGTCCGTCCCAAAATAGCTCTAGTGTTGCTTTACAAATTTCAACGTGGGTTTTAGATAATATGGGCCATGAAATGAACCATAAGTTCTATTGTTGGTGAAATAATTTTTTAATTATAGGAGTTTTTAGAAAAATGAAGTTCTGAATTTATGTAAAAAATGCATACATACATATATCTTTATCTATAACTTTTTTGCCTCTCAAACTTGTTCTTAATTTACGGTTCATTTCATTCATCATTGCATTACATAACTTATGTGAAAGGAAAAAAAAGCATTGCTGCATTAGAGTTTTGTGTAAAGTGTTAACCGTTTTGGTTAAATTTCATAGTTACTATTTATTTTCCCATTTTTTAAAATATATTAGATTTTCAAATAATGTTTTTTGTAATCATAGTGTTTATAATTGGCAATACATTAAAAACCATAAATAGTTTCTAAAAAATCCATTTCATTCAAAATTTTTCCTTTTAACGTTGTCAGATACCTTAGAGATTTGAATTACATTTATTTTTTAAGATAATAAAAATGAATTTTTCATTTTTAAAGAACATTTTGAATAAGCTGTTTCGAATATCCGTTATGACAATTCTATTTTTTGTAGAGACATTGGGTCGTTGTGCCCTGGTGGTAAGGTCTCGACTTCGGAACCGAAGAGTTCCAGGTTCGAGACTCGATTCCACCGAAGAACCGTCATGTGAGGGGGTCTCGCACGTTAAATCCATCAATGACCAAACGTCCTTCAGCTGATGTGGTGTGGAGAGGAGGGGGGTACCAGCTCAGGTGTCGTCCTCGTATTCTGATTGTGGTTCAAGATTACACGGTCCGTCCCAAAATAGCCCTAGTGCTGCTTTACAACTGGTCGTTAATATAACTAAACTAAACTGCAGAGACATTATTTAAATTTGTTTTATTTTTCCTTCTCCACTCTTCTCTGGAAGCCGCGGTGGCCCGTTGGTAAGGTTTCGGCTTCAGAGCCGGAGAGTTGCAGTTCGAAGTCCTATTCCACCTAAGAACCGCCGTGTAAGTGGGTCTGGCCCACGTGAAATCTGTCGGAGCAAACTGTCCTCCGGCTCTAAGTTTGGAGAGGGGGTTGCCAGCTCTGGTGTCGTCGTCTTCATCTGGTCTTGGTCCAAAATGACGAGGTCCATCCCCAAACAGCCCTGTGCTGCTTCAAAACGGGACGTTAATATAAATAAACTAAACTAAACCACTCTTCTCTGAATTGTAAGAGTTTCTTGCCATTTATCTGTTTTGTAACAGATTTTTTTGTGTTTTTGCGTCATGCATTAAGAGATGTACGTGATCTAAATTTGTTAGATATCTCTTTAAGAAATTAAAAGAAACTGTTAAGATTAATGAATTCATTATACGTATAATCTGTTTATGGATTATATTTATATTTTATTGGTATATTATTTTTATATTTTTTATTTATATTATATTTTATTGATTACATTTTAGTATTCTTTCTCAAGTTCTATCTCAAAAGAGCATAAACATTTTCAAGAAATTTACCGTAGATATTAAAAATTATATAATTTTTATTATATTATAATTAATAAATACTCATCACCTTCTTGATTTTTATTGTGATCCATATTTTAAGCCTTACAATATTATTGGTTTGTCCATGTTTTAAATTAACTTTTTAAATCATTAATTCGGTAATTTTAGATATGGACTTACTTTGATGGAAATAGATTGAAATGATGATAATATGTGAGATTCAAATTAAATACTTGTTAGTATTGGTCCTCCATAATTTACTTCGTAACTAATATGATCTACTGATATAACTAATATGATAAAAAAAATTGAGTTTCTAATTGAAAGATTCTCATATCTTAACAGTTAAAAACTATCTAACGAATACAAAACAGAAAAAAAAAATATTTAAAAAAGTGTCCCATAAATAATCATGGGCAGTCTGCATTCCTCATATAGAAAGATAAGAAACAGTTTCCGTTATTTTTCGTTGTTATCTAAATATAGAGAACAAATTATATATCAGATAATTTGCTCTCAATATTTAGATACTTTTAAAAAGTGATATTGATCTTATTCCCTATGCACTAATGAAAATCAATGGATTTAGTTTGGAACCTATCCAAAGTACGTCAGTAGAATTATGATTAATTGATAAATTTAAGTAATAAAGAGCATAATGTTTCATATCTTGCTTCCAAGTTCTTAAAAATGGTAAGTTATTTTTCAACACGGAGAGTTATTATGTAAACTTTTTTTAGTTCCTTTAGAAGATAAGAATATAATTTAAGTAGCCTGTGATTCAAGACTAATATTTATCATGCAGAGAATAAAAAAAACTGTAATACCCTTTAATACGAAAACATATTGTTAAAATAACCGATTACGGATGGATTTTTGGAATTTTCAAAAACCATTAAAAACTATGGATTCAGATGTATTGTCAATTATAATACAAAATACTATACATACAACACAATTATTTGAAAATAATAGATTTAAAGAAATAGGAAAATGTGTAGTAAATTTTGATGAAATTTAACCAAAACGGTTCACACTCTACACAAAATTTTAATGCAGCAATCTTGTTTTTCTTTGCATACAAGTTAAAGAATATAATGATGAATGAAAGGAACCAAAATCTAAGAACTATTTTGAGATGTAAAGAAGTGATGGGTAAAAATATACGTATACAGTAAACTCTCGCTACAACGATACCCGATACAACAATAACTCCCTCTACTACAATAATGTTTTGTGGTCCCGGTGATTTTGCATATAAACTAATGTTAATCTCCCCTCAATATTGCGATATTCTCTAGAACAATAAACCTCTGTAAAACGATATTTTCAATCTAAATTTCAGTATTATTTTCTCCCTTTATAATAATATTTTGATTTTCAAATGCTTTTTTTTTCGTTTTCTTTTGTTATTTTTTCCGTCTATTAAGACTCATTGTTGATGTTCAACTTATCCCTGAATAAATAGCTATTGTTCAGATTTCAAAACAGATGAAGACCACCCTTTTGGGCATTGGAGTGGGTGAGGGGGGGGTGAAGTGTAAATGTATGCCTAGTCTCATTTCCCAGTAAGCTTTGGAATTCTGAGAAGGTTTAAGGACATCTAGACCTGTCTGGTCACCACGATATTACAGAAAACGGTTGGTGGACTCCATACTTGTAAACTTTGAAATTAAAGTAGAAGACCCTTTCAAAGCTGTAAATGTCAAGGACAATATTGCTGGAAGTTGGTGGGAAGTAACAGAAAAAAACCATTCGGAATTGCTGGAAAAAGGCCGGTCTTTGTGTTATGGAAGATAAGAAATCTGATAATGATGAAAATTCCATAGACAATGATCTCTCAGATGATCAAGAATGTGTTTTGCACATCAAAAATTCCGTATCCCAACTTGAGGAAACAAGCGATAAAAAGTTTGGAATTAGTATAGAAGACTATTTAACAGCAGATGATGATCTTATGGTTTTCGCAGTAGTTACTGATGAAGATATTCTCTCTGAAATTACTGATGAGATAGGAAACAATGATGAAGATGATGATGATAATACAGGTCTATCGCAGTCCTTATTGTCATGCCAGAAAGCTCTTCAATCTGTGAATTCTCTACGGACATTTTTTTCAAGCCTTCCGTCGACAAATGAAGAACATTTTCGTGCACTAGACTCAATGCATACAGTATTGGTGAACTTAACAGTTAAAAAAATGAATAAACAAACAAAAATATTGGATTATTTTCAATCAAAAGTCTTTTTAGATATGTGAATATTTCTGTGCTTATTTTCTGAATTTATCTTATTTATTTATTTTTTTAGTATTTAAACCACTATTATTAGTATTTTACAATTAATTTCTTCTAAATACAGACTTAAAAGTAGTATGTTATGCACCTTAAACTAATAATAATAATAATAATAAACTCTTATTAAATGCTCAAAATATGTGGGCCCTCGATATAACAATATGCCTCTCTACAACAATATATTTATTTGGTCCCTAAAATATTGTTGTAACGAGGTTTCACTGTATATGCATTTTTTTCATGAATTTACAACTTAATTGTTCTAAAAACAACTATAAATGAAAAAGTATTTCACCAACTATAAAACTTTTCTTTCCTTTCATTGCCCATATTATTTAAAATACGTGAGGACATTTTTACATAAATACCTCTACTAGTCTTTGAGATATCATGATAACAGTAGAAAATTTTTATGAAAATAAAAGTTTTGGACAAATGTTTTCTGAAAAACGGTTTCTACGGTTTTCTGAAAACTTAATTTTTCTAAAAATACCTATCAATGAAAAAAATATTCCACAATAATAAAACTTTTGGTTCATTTCATTTTCTTCATTATGCAAAACACACGCTGAAATTTTTATGCAAATACCTGTATTAATTTTTGAGATAAAATGTTAATGAGAAGGAAATTTAAAGAAAACTAATGTTTTGAAGTGAAAGAATGAATTGAATTTTGAAATGAATTGAAGTAAAAGACAAAGTTCAGCTGAAAAAATATGTGACCCTGGATGATAGGTCAGGCCTTGCTCTTCCTATAAGAGATAAACTGTTTTGGAAAGAGGAAAGTCTGAACTACAAAAAATAACAAGATACAAATTTCGTTAATGTGGGGGATAACCAGTGTTTTTAACGTAGTCGGATACCTTAATATCTTTTTTATGTTGTTTAATAGTGAAATATTTTTATGTTTTATTCTTTTTAGTTATAAAAAATCAACTGATGCCTTTAAAATTATTAACTAAAAACCCACTTATTCTTTAATAATAGCTCATTGTTTATTTTACGCAGTTTGCACTTTTCTGTTATTTGTGCATTTTCTTTCTTTATTTTTTTATTTTGTTTACTAAAAAATAGATATTTAACAATAAATTGTCTTGGTCATAATAAAAAGAACTTCCAAGCACTGAATTTATTTGTAAAAAAAATAACAAAAGTATAAATCTTCCAGTTTAAATGAAAATAAGTGCACTCCTTTAATGAAAGCAAGAGGTTAAAAGAAAAACGTGTGTTTTATAAAAAAAACATAAAAAATGTTAGATGAATTTACACTAAAAACAGATATAAATCTCTGAAGAGAAATTACGCAACTAAACAAAATCCAAACAAAAATAAGCGAAGGAAGGAAAACTGTCTCATAAAATATTTAATATTGCTTTAAAAATTTAATCCAGAAGCACAATATTTTTCCCTGTTTATTCAGAATAAAAATGATGAAAGTAATAAGCGAAAGAGCAAACTTTGCTTTGGAATAGAAGCAATGGTGACCAAACATTATTTTTTATACTCTGATGTTATATATAATTTTTATAGTAAATATAATTATATCTGTAGCAGTTATACGCTAATGTACGAAGAATTAGCTGTGATTTAAGCCTCTTTTGTAAATACACGTTTTAATTTTAAGGTATATATTACTGTATTAAATTGAAATGTTTATGCTACCGATTTTGATTAAACCTGAGGTAGCGTATTTTACTAAATACGGGAAGAAATAAATGTTTTTT
>JAPMOQ010054004.1:144767-155597 GCA_026543055.1 Argiope trifasciata | reverse complement strand
ATATATATATATAAGGAACCTCATGGAATTACTCGTTCATTTTTTAGAAGGAAATCTTGAATAACTTGTGATGAGAGATGATGATGAAAAAAGAAATAAAGAAATATAAGATATTTTCTTATATACATATGATCCAATACCTTGTAGTTACGGTAGAAAACTTTATTATGACACATTTTAATCAAAAATAATGCTTTTTTTCTAATAAACATGAGTTGTCAAGGTAAGTCCTGAAATATATTTCCATCAAGATAAAGCATGTCGGTATAGAGAAAGGCGAAAAATATTTACCGAAGAATACAACATTGAAATTCCCTCTCACAGAAAGAAAGGTTATCGGTCCCAGCAACTCTATCCGAAAATTAGACGGGCTAAAAGCTAAAAGTAACACTTACTGAGTGCAATAAAATATAGGCTAGGCAAGTAATCGAAGAAGCTGTCTACAGTTTTATACCTCGAAAGATTTGTTAGTTCCCCAAGAGAAAAATCCATTCGTTTTATGTCATTGAAGCCACGTCTCTTGAAACTGATCCACTGTTGAGGTTGCATTATACAGAAAAAGTTTGTGGTCACAATTGAAGAGTATTTGTAGCTACATTATTGATTCATTGTTGAGGTTGCATTATACAGAAAGAGTTTCTGGTCGCAACTGACTGTTTGAGGCTCCATTAAGGTATCTCACAAACCATGACGACTAATTATTGAAAAATCCTTCTAATGAGATATATCCTTTCATCTTCTGAATCAATGTGATTATGAATAATAAAAAAATGTTAACCAGGAAATGCAGTGCCAATTGAGATTCTGTAAAATGTGTCAATTAGAGTAAAAACATAGGGAAAAATTGCAAGAAAATGCAAAAGACTCTATAAAATATTCTATTTCACATTTTCTAATCATTTTTATGCACAACCTACAACTATGGGGAAGTAAATAAACTAGAATCTAAGAAAAATGTGAATTTTCATAAAGTTATAGTTAATCAAGTATTTCTGGATGGAAAATTTATAAAATTCATTGTTTATATTACGTTGGCAGCTCTAAAACAAATACTACTGTTCAAAATTATATCTCTATTTCATTGACTTTAAAACACTTAAGATAACATATATGCAAAATTTCAAGATAATATATTCATAAGTTTTTCAGATATATTTTGCGTATGAAAACTTTCACGAAATTAAGTTTTCCCAAAAAAATTGAAACTTTCATTTGTCTGGTATTAAAATGTTTTGTAAACAAAAAAAAATATTCAAAAGCAGATGTAATTGCCAATCGATTCGGCATAAAAACTACTCACAATGTATTCTAAAACAGATGAATTTCTCTTAGAACATATTATAAAATAAATTATGATTTAGAGCGATGTATATTTGATAAAATACTGGAAAACATTCTTCTGATAACTTTTTCAGTTACCGTGATTGATAAAAAAAATCACATATAATGGTTTCTGTTATCGGTGACAGAAAACAGTAACAGATTTGGAAAAACAAACAAATGGTTTTTAAAATAAAGCAATAAAAATTGTGAGTTGTTACAAAAAATTGCCTTTTAAAAGTAGACAAATGCCTTAAATGTAAATTTTTCTTTATATTGCGTGTTAAAGAAAATGTTTACAAGAAGAATAGTAAATAATTGACATCAATGAAAATGTCAGATTTTACAAAATAACTACCTGAAATATTAAACCAGAAATTGAAAATCAATACTTAATTATTTTTGTTAAGTAATTGTATTGTTTAGAATATTGCATTTCTTCCATTGTAAATGAAATTTTGACCTTAGGTTTTATTATAAATATTACGAATCGGAATTTTTATAATATTTAATAATATTTTATTTCACTTTACTTTATCTATTTATTTTTTGTAAAATATCTTGAAATTCATTAACATAAAAGTTTTTGCTTGTTTATAATTGAAGAACAATCATGTTTGAAGAACTGCGAAAACTTAATTTTCTTTGGAAATGGCAAACTGTTGTAAATAATTTTAAATCTATACTTATAATAAAGCTCGATATTTGTGTGTATGTGTGTTGGCGCTCTACAGGGCAAACCGTTGGACCTACAGCTACCAAATTCGGTATATGTATACCTAGGACGACGGGAATGTACACCTCGGAGCTCTTTTTCAGAATTTTTAATTAGAATTTGAATTAATTAAAAATTAAGCAGATTTTCGTCGTTTTTCCTCTATAACATTCAAAAATATTCGATCAGATGATTATATAAGAATATAGTGTCTTACGGGTATAAGACCTTCATAAATGGATGAATGAATTGTATGACTATCAAAATTTGAAACTTAAAATTATTTGGATGAAATAAGTATTAAAAGAGAAGTCACATGAAGTATTTTATTTAAAATAACGTTACATTTAAACGTAGTATTTAACTGATAATTTTAAATACAATAAGAATGATGAACCAGCAAGTCACCAAAGGTGGCTAGTTATATATACAGCAAATAAATAATGACTGCATACTTCAATAAATTTCTTTAATTTTATTATTTCCCCTTTAAAAACATTGATACATAAATTATTATTCTTGATTCTTTTACATTTAACGATCGATGCATCCGCTACAAATTTTAACTATGAAATTGCACAAATTAAGTTTTATCATTAGTAAGAAAAATCCATCAAGAGCTATTAGAAATTAATGAATGAACAGTGTTCCGTTTTCTTTATTTTTGGAGACATGAGAATGACGTTTATTGCATCTTGAAAGAGATTTGCGTAATTAATGTCAAACAGTTTATCCTCACTGAAAACCTCAGTATTCGATTAAATTGAAACAAGAGCCATCCATGAGCATCAAAACGATCGATTATGGATTTTTACGCCAAATAAAGGTCGGTCGCCAAGTTTATTAGTTAAAGGAAATTGACAATTATGGATTTTGTTTTGATATGAATTTTGATTTATTTTAAAGCGGAAAGTGCCGTTGAAAGCGATTACCTGAATTTTTGGCGTTTATTTTTTCACAAAATAGAAATATACATTAAAAATTTGAATGTTTTAACAGAAATTACGAATCAAATATATACAAGTGTTTTAATATTTTGTTTAGTTGTGAAAAAAAGAAGGTTATGCCAAATCTGTCATGCGAATTTATTTGTAAGTTTGTTAGTATGCTTGTATTAGGTGTGAGACAAGAAATAATACAAAAATATTAAATACTAGATGGTACCCGGCGCGTTGCTGCCTCCGTAAAAAAACAATATTAAGTGAAATCAATCTATAATTTTCAATGTTTTATCGAAATGCGATGAACTGTACGACTGTGCATTAAATATGAACAAACAAATATTCATTTTCATATATCAGATTTGTGTATTCTTTTAGAACTGTAGAGCTTGGTGTTCTTTCAGCATGGTTAATGAAAGAAAGTATTTATTGTATCTCGTGACTCGTTTCATGTTCCTTAATTCACAAATTTAATTTTAGAAAATGTGATTTAAATGTTTTCTTTTAAAATGGATTAAACATAGAAAATATATTTATAACATAAAATTGTTAATATAGTTTAAACGATAATTTTTGAAAATAAAGATGGTGTAAAATGATTTGTACTACATTATTTTTGGTGGTTACTGCGAAAAACGCTAACATTTAATTAAAATTTCAAACTCCCAGGATTTGCTCCCCAAAACTGTCTCGCATAATATGTCATAAAATTGTTACCTCTGAGAATGCCTTGCATGACATTTGCGTACTATAACTACAAAATATGAACTTTTCAAGTAGATTTAGCATTTCTACCGAATCTATTATCTCCTCGAGAAGTTATTTTAAGATTAACTTTTGGTAAATAGATGTGATTCAGATCCGATTTTTTTAAAATTTAAGATAATTGTATTATCTCTATATTCATCCCGTAGGTGTAAACAATAACCTGACCTAGTTTCATCGCAATCGTATGAACGGTTTAGGAAGGCATAAGAGACACAGAGACAAACATTCATTTTTATTTATATAGAAAATATATCTGGTATATTAAAAAATATATCTGATTTTTATAACATCTCAAACATGTTATATTCATTGCATAAATATACAATTCTATGTTGTTTTCATCCTCGACTTTATCTTATGCCACATCTATAATTCTTATAATTAATATGATACTTCCAGAAGTTGATTGTGTTCTTTCTTCGAAAACAAATCTAAACTTGTGAAGTGTTGCACAGATAATTATTATAGAATTTCAATGAATAATTTAGTTTCAATCATCTTCGTTAAATGGTTCATTATATCAATTTCGTTAATAAATAACATACTGAAAATAATTCAATTTACAGCCTCAATAGCAAAGCGATGCACAAATTTTAAGTCAAACGCTAAAAAGTTTAAAAAAATAATAAAACTTTTAATTTTTTGAAATAAATTAATAAAAAATAAATGAAGGGTATTTTAATAATGATAAATAATAAAATTTTTAAAAAAATAAAATTTTAAAAATAATAAATAATTAAAACTTTAAAGATAATTAATAAATCGAATTGTAAAAAAATAAATAAGCAGTATTTTTTAAATAATAAATAGCTAGAATTTTAACTGTAATAAATAAAGAAATACGAAATAATTAAATAAAATTTTTGATGCAAGTTACCTGGAATAATGTTATGCGTTGGGAGATCGAATTATTAACATTTTAAACTAATCAATACCAAAATGTATTTATAATTCATTATCAACAAACATCAACTTCAAAAAGGCAAAAAAAATTTTTTACCAAAAAATTTGGTAAAAAATTTAAATATATTTATTAAAATATTTAAATATAAAAAAATTTATTAAAATATTTAAATACATTTTAACATCTATTTATACTATTATAACAATGTTCAACGTTTTTGCTAAAAATTTATACAGCCTTTTAACGTCCAATGTTAATGCATTTAGGAAAGCTAAAATTTATGTCTATAAACTTATACTGAAGTATCTTTTTAAGTAGTAGAGTATAGATATTCTTTATTTCTGTTTAGTCTGAATTTCCTTCAAATCGTTGAGATTTCAAAAATTCTAAAATTAGATTTGAGGCAATGGATGTTTCCCCCCAAACAATACACAAATCAAATTTCATCATTGAAAAAAAAATGAGGTATTATATTTCCGAGAAAATCCCCCATTCTAAAATGGCTTAGGACAAACACAGAATTCTTTGCACATCGAAATTCTATGAAATAAGTTTCCACTTTTGCTACGGAAGGAAAACTCGCAGACGGATCTTGCCTTCGAACGAAGCTAAAAATAAAGTTTAAAGCTGAGGCTTTTCTCAAAACTAAAGAGTGAGAAAAGTAAAGATTTTCCATTCAATTTCGATTCTGAATGAACAGTTTCTCTTGACGCAGAAATACTTTTTTCTTCTTTTGAATGAAATCCACCACAAAACCTCGATATCAGATTGCCCGCTTCTGAAGAATGCGCATCGACGAAATTTCCAGAATGCAATTTTTGTCCTTTTCAATCTAAATACTCCTGAGTAAGCAAATAATGATACAAGCTTACAGCTTAGAATTTGTCTTTCCACTCCAGTTTGTATAAAGTAAAGCAGAGGATATATAAAGTGGTGGTGGTGGGTCTAATGCGACTTGGTCGTACCAAACCCGAATGAGCAGAGCTCTTTCGAATGAAGACAGAAGTGTGCGGCTTTCGTTGTGAACGAGCACCGTTCAGATGAAGGACGACTTTTCTCGAACACACACGACACAACTCTTTTAGGGGGCGGTCGAACTCATTCACATACTCATTCATCCATCCATCCGCAAATCAGAATTTAGGTCCAATCAGAGAGTGCCTCATCCCTGATTCAGTACCCCCAGAGGTATCATTTGTTATGGGAACTCGGAGGACTTAGCAATCACGACCTATTGAACGTGCTCTGTTATGGCTGAGACGAGGACAAAACTCACTACCTTTCGTTTGCAAGACTGCCTGACTCTTTAAAGGTCTTTCGAGTTTCTTAAAGCTATTATCAGTAGGCACAGTTCATAGATGCTCTGGTAGCGCAATAGCGTATTACTTTGTGATAATACCACACACAATGCCTTAAATTTCTTCTGTAAACTAAATGTTATCTGAAACGAGTCTTTCGATTTCCGGTTGAATCGAAACTCGCAACATTTTCATTCAGAAACTCATGTATAATTCTTCGTGAACGCATTAAATCACCTGTCCACACACAACACCGGCAAACAAATACATCGCTTTCAAACTGTCTAATCGGAAACGAAAGCTCGGGAAAAATAATCGTATCTCGCTAAACGAAATCGTTATTTTGCGAAGTCTCGTTCCGTAATTACTCTCCCAATTACTTCACCAGCAAGCTTCCCAGTTACCCCCGAAATGTGTTAATGAATGACACGAAGCAGACATTTCAAGAGAATCCACGCACCACTCCAGAACTCACTTTTGTTACCGATTAACTGTAACCGCTTCGGTCACGTATGCCATTCCAACAAAGGCTTTATGGCAATTTCGAACGCGGTCTGGCTTTTCGGAAATTGGGCCCCTGAGTCAATGTTTGAAAAGAAAATGAAACACGAGGGGTGGATGCAGAGTGGGGGTGTAAGAATCTGATACAAGTGCCTCTTCGATTCACGTGCGATTCTTAATATGATATTAAATAAAGATGATACCGTTAGCTCACGTGAAAAGTTACATTTGAGCTTTTATCTCTCGTCTATATCGGTTGTTTATATTATTCACCAATAACACTGCTGCAGGATTTAGAAAAGCTCATTTTTTGTAAAATATATAGATTGAATTTTTATGTTCTCGTGTATGAAATGCATGTATTAATAAATTTGCCAAATAATTGGATATTAAAATTTGTGATACTAGTAATCTATATAAATAAAAATGAAAGTCTTGTTTGTATGAAATGAAAGAAAATGAATGAATTACATTTTTATCTAAGTGATTATAAAATTACTTTTATTCTTATTAAGGTGATTTTTCAAAATTTTTATATGTGCTATATTGTAACACTTAAAAACACACTTAATTTTAATATAGCACTTCCATTATCCATTATTTTCAATAACAATATAACGAAGGTGATTGAAATTAAATTATTCATTGAAATTCTATTATAATTATCTGTGCAACATTTCACAAGTTTAGATTTTTTGTCGTAGAAAGAATACAATCAACTTCTGTAGGTATCGTGTTAATTATAAGAATTATAGATATGGCATAAGATATAGTCGAGAATGAAAACAATATAGAAATTTATATTTATAGAATGAATATAATATGTTTGAATGTTATAAAAATCAAATATATATTTTAATATATCTGATCTATTAGATATAAAAATAAAAATGACTGTTTGTCTCTTATGCCTTCCTAAACCATTTATCCGATGGCGACGAAACTGGGTCAGCTTATTGCTTACAGCTACGGGATAATTATAGGGATAGCACAATGATCTAAAATTTTAAAAAAACGAATTTGAAACTCAATCGCATTTATTTACCAAGAATAAATCACCAAACAACTCGTTTAGGTGACAATATATTCTGCAAAAATTCTAAATCCAAGTGAAAGGTTCATATTTTGCACCTTCAAAAAACTATAATGAATGAATAATAATTTGTAATTTCTGATGAGCATGACTAAAATTATTTTCTTAAATAAATTATTTTGCAAAATATGTTAACAGTTATTTTTGTTTCTTTTAAAATTAACGCAGCGATACTAATTGTTCAATTTTCTTTCTTTTCTAGCTTTTCTAAACAGCCTTATCCTTGATATTCTTTGATGGAAATGTCTGGTCTGCAATAAAAAGGTAAAAGATTTATAAACTATTCATTATAATTAATAATATTAAAAAGATTAAGAAAGACACTTTTTGAATGTCATATTTCTTAATATTTTAATTTATAAAATAAATTAAGGCATTTTTTCACTTTTTTTGGTTATTGTGTGGTCACATCTTAACAAGCCAGTAACAGCCGCTAGACATCAGCGTTCACTTTTATCAAATGGATAAGTTACTGGACTTCAAACCCAAACATCGCAGGCTCGATCCCTGGCGGAATTCCACCTACACATCGTCACAATTCCACCTACACCACCGCCACATTTGGTGACCCCGGACTATGAACGTTGAAACAGCCGTCGTGGCGCCATCTACCTTCAGCAAAAGCAACCAACACAAAGTCGCAAGACTAACTTAAAGTAGCAGCAACTCTCTTCGCTCGCCACAACGCTTGGCGCTATAAAAATCGTTCGTCTCTATCGACTCACTGATAGGGGAGTGTTGTGTGACATCTTAGTTCGCCAATAACAGCCTCTAGACATCAGCGTTCGCTTTTATCGAATGGATAAGTTACTGGACTTCAAACCCAAACATAGCAAATTCGATCCTTGATGGAATTCAACCTCCATATTGGCACAATTCAAGCCAAACTCCATCGCCGCAATTGTCTGCTGATATTAATTTTACTTTCTACGATTATGCATATCATATTCAAAAAATTTCATTATGATATTTTTTTTATAACTTTTCCTTAATTCGATTTATTTACATGGCGGTCTAAATCTTCTGAAGGTACCCGACTACGTTCGAAGGAACCATTTTGAAAAATCGGACTTTTTAAAAGCAATTTATAAGAATGGTTTTTAGATGTATTATCAATTATAATACAAAATATTATAAATGCAACAAAATTATTTGAATAAACTAATATATTTTGAGAAATAGGAACATGTGTAGTAAATTTTAATGAAATAAAATCAAAACGGCTAACACTCTACAAAAACTTCTAATGCAGTTATCCTATTTTTCTTCGTTCAGAAGTTACGGAATATAATGTTGAATGATATGAACCGAAATCTAAGAAAAATGGTGAGATGCAAAGGAATTATGGGTAAAAATATACGTATATATGCAATTTTTTCCATATATTTGCAACTTCATTTTTCTAAAAAACACCTATAACTGAAAAAGTACTTCACCTACAGTAAAACTTTTGTTCATTTCATTGCCCATGCTACTTAAAACGCAAGATGATATTTTTATGTGAATACCTTTATTAGTTTTTGAGATATCATGTTAACAGTGGAGAATTTTTATGAAAATTTAAGTTTTAAGAAAATTGAAGTTAAAAACAAATTTTAGAGGAAAAATATGTGAAAATATGTTTGATAGTTCACACCTTAATTTTCATGAAAAAAGATAAACACTTTTCGAAAAACCCGAACTACAAGATATAAAAAATGCGATCTATAGCCGGTGTTTTTTAACGTAGGCGGATGCTTTATGTATACGCTATGTAGTATATTATGTTTTGAAATGAAACTTGGAAACAGGCGTTTGAAAAATAAAACAGAAACTCTACACTTAACATAAGATGTTTCTGAAACTGAAATTGATTATTGTGCGCTAACAGGAATTTTAGGCCCATAGTTTCCCTTTTAGCGTAATGCTCATTACGAAATTGGACAAATCCATCGCTTTAGAAATCACGCTTAAGTGAATTCGGTTGTGTGTAAGCTGTCCAAACGTAATTCGATTCTGGCGGCCATTTTATTTTGAAATGACATTAATGACCATTATGTTAAGGGTTTAAAAATTCTATATGAAATATGATCAATAAGTAAATGGGGATTACCGAATTTAAATTTCTGTCTGCATATCAATCATACATTTGCATATATACTCAAATTATTAATTTACATATTAATCTGGCATAAATATAATTCCCATTTTAAAAAAAAATCTTATCTTCATATTTCCTATTTGACAAATATATTGTATACATTATGTATTATATTATGTTTTGAAATGAAACATCCAAGCAGGCCTTTAAAAAAATAGAAATGCTAATCCTAATATGAAATGATATGTTTCTGAAATTTTACATCAAAATTTTTTTATAATTCTGTTTTTTATGTTTCTGAAATTATAAAAATGAATATTAATCAGGCATCAAAATAATTCACATTTTTAAAAAAAATCGAATCTTTATATTTCGTATTTGAAAACTATATTGTTCATTTTCCTAAACAGAAACACTCCATTCATTAATATTTTAACACTCTAAAATCAGTTAATTTCACATATTTGGGAGCACCCTATAATTAAATTTTATTCACTAAGATTGTACTACCTATTCATCACTATTATTGTGTTCCGCTACTAAACCTGTATATCAGCTCTTTACAGAATTAGGTAGAGTAACAAATGATAATAAGTTTCAAAAATTACGCTAACCATATAATATAAAAAGACATTTACCATAAATTAATATTTTTTCAAAATGAGATTACAAAAAAAAACAATTGCAAAGCAATGCATTTAATGGGAAGATGATAAAGGAAATAACAAAGAAAAGGAGAACGCTTATCACACATCTCTGAAATATAATCGCTGAAAAAAGATAGTTTCTGGTTTCTAAAAGGAACTGTGTCTCATTATAAATGAATATATGTTGTAAATTTTTCAAATTTAAAAAGTTACAGGCTGTATTTCTTTATATGTTGTTTTGTGTACTGGCATTACTATTCATGATATCATTATCCTTATTTCATATTGCATGTTCATCATGTAATATTCTGTATGAAAAATTGCTAAAAAGAAGTCTTTATCTAGCTTTTTGTTCCGCATAATGGGCTTTTACTTATGGCTGACCCAAAGTATATTCTTTGTTTTTCATGTTTATTTTTATTTTTTGTATTTATATTTTATATATTTATATTTTATTCATTTATTTATATTTTATCTATTTATCTTTATTTTTATTTTATTTTTTGTATTTATATTTTATCTATTTATATTTATTTATATTTTATTTATTTATAATTTATTTA
>JAPMOQ010054004.1:134387-144757 GCA_026543055.1 Argiope trifasciata | reverse complement strand
TTATCTATTTATATTTATTTATATTTTATTTATTTATAATTTATTTATTTATAATTTATTTATTTATATTTTTTTATTCATTCATTTATTATATTTATATTTTATTTATTATTTATTTATCATTTATTTATATTTTATTTTTTCATTAATTTTTTTTCTTATTCTTTTATTTGACTTTTCCCTCTATGCTCGAATTTATCTTTAATACTCTAATGATCGTGCTTTTATTTTTGTCAATGTTTTTTGCCGCTGCCTTTAGCTTCTTTCACATCTTGCACATGTGCATGGAAAAGTGATGTTTGAATAGCTAGTCTTTTCATAGCAATTTAAATTCTATTTTTTTAAAATTGTAATTGCAAGCTTTTCACTGGTGTAACGCCACTTCGGCACAATATATCACAATATTCTGTAATGAATTTTATTGTTTTCTCAAATTCCTTTCAATTTGCGCGTAAGGTAAATATTCCTTTCTGGCAATAAAAATCGGAGCAATTTTTGTATTTTTGGTCTCGACATTTGTGCACAAGTTTTATGCTCAGGAAATCGATAAAAATCTTTTATCAGAGGGTAGGAGAGAAAACTATGGTTAGGTAGTTCCCGTTGATTTACTTTTTGATAACACAATATTAATGACGGCAGCGAAACCTCAATTTCCAAACATCAAATTAGTCTGACATTTTTGATTGAATTATTCACATACACAAAGACTAGAAATATGGGCACAATTTGAAAGCTAATTTGTCTAAAGAAACCTTTAAAAGTCGAATTTCATTAATGTTTATAGTATTTTCATTGTGCATATGTCAAAAACAAAAGCATAATAATGCTTCATAAAAGAATATATTCTATTGATATTTCGTTCTCAAAACTAATTCTAAATTAACTATTCCAAAACTGATTAAAGACTAACTACTTGGAACATATTTCTAATGAAATATTTTAGAAAGTGCAGAATGTTGTGTTCGTCTTATTAAGAAACTAAAGTAATTCCATGCAATTGATATAAAATAATTTTGAGCAACATTCATTAAATGAAGGCAAATGAAGGAAAATAAATCAAATAACAACAATTACCCTACAATATATAAAAAATTAATACTGTTATTTACGTGGGGAAATAATGAGGTCATTTATGTATGCAAATTTATTTGCATTAGATGTACAAATGAATATCGGAATATCTTATGAAGTCAAAGCTATTGAGAGATATTAAAAAGATAAATATAAAACTTCGCATAAATGCTTATTACTCGGAGTATGTTGTATTAAATGCTGAAGTTTTTAACCATTAATACCATTTGTTAGTCTACCAAAATTATTTTTGGTAGACTAACAAATGGTATGAATGCATTTTAAAATGAATCTGATGGAACCAAAACGAGTTTTACTATATTCAATTTAATATTAATTCAAGGTTTCCTATCTTATTATAATTGATAAAAATTTAAAATTCCTTTTCTCAAAAATTTAATAACACATCCCTCTTCTTTCTTGCTTCTTTTACTAAATTTCAATTTTTCATCTTCCATTTTCGACCGAAATTATTATCGCTGATTTATTATTTTTATTTCTATTATTCGTTTTAAATAAACTGCATGCTTCACATAGATTCGTATAAGCTCGTTGAATAATTTCTAGCATTAACTGGATATAGCTGATGCTAAAAATTATTCAAGGAGCTTTGCTATTTATTTGCTAAATAACATTTTATTTTGCTTAACTCGTAATTTCTAATATTTTTATAGTTAAAAAGTGTTAATATTTAACTTTTTCATTTCTGATATTTGTTTTAAATGCATAGTACGTTTCAGAATCTTTTGAACATGGTGGATGCTGGCACTGTTACGTATTCAATTTGAATTTTGATATAAATTCAAAAGTCTCACCATAATAAAATCTATATATATTCAAGAATTTTCTTAGAATACATACATAGTATTCAGTAAAGTAATCATACATGTTTGGTAAATTTTGCCTACTATAAAGTTACGCTATGCAAGTACGATTCAATTACTTATATAAATATGATGCAAAAACACGTAACATGCCAGAGTTGACAACCCTTTCTTCGAGTTGTTGCATGAGAATACATTAACTATACAAGATGGACATTAAAAGCTGGGCTCTTGATCAAAAGGTGACAAACTCTAAAATATGTGCGACATATGGAACATAGAGATGCTCTGTCACGAAATAGTAGGTGCTTGTGAGTGACCAGAGTATGTCTTATACGAAGGCGTGTTAATATAACATCATTCCTACGCACAAGAAAAACTGACCACAAGCTTATAAAAGGCTTAAGGTATCCGACTACGTTTAAAACACTGGTTATCGACCACATTGATGATTTTTTTTTAAATTCTTATTATATCTTGTAGTTCAGACTTCTTTCTTCCCAAAACAGTATCTTATCATTTTATCTTTTCTAAGAAAATGAAGGCCTGATCATCCAGGGTCACAAATTTTTCAACAAAAATTTGTCTTTAGCTTCAAATTTCTATAAACGGAATTTTCGTAAAAATTATCCACTATTTACATGATATGCCCGAAACCAACAGAGTTATAGAAATAAAAATTTCAGCATGTGTTTTAATAATATGTGTAATGCAATGAACCAAAGTTTTACTGCTGTGGAAATACTATCTTTTTCCTGTGCGTACTGTGAAAGTGTTTCTAGAAAAATTAAATTTACGGTAAAAATGCATATATGAGCATATATTTTTACATTAATAAATTTATGGTAAAAATGCATATATGCGCATAATTTTCCCCATAACTCCTTTGCATCTCTAAAATTTTTCTTAGCTTTTGGTTCATTTTATTCATCATTATATTTTATCACTTGTGTGTGCAAAGGAAAATAGGATGGATGCATTACAATTTTGTGTAGAGTGTTACCCTTTTTGGTTCAATGTCACTAGAATTTCCTACAAATTATCATATTTCCCACAATATATTATCTTTTCAATTAATTGTTTTTTTATTTATAGTGTTTATTATTGACAGTACATCTAACAACCATAAATAGTTTCTAAAAAATCAAATTTTTGAATTTTTTTTTTCTCTGAACGTAGTCGGATACCTTAATTGAATACAATTAATTGTTCCTGCGTAAATTTCATGTATCTGGCCCCAGTGAAAATACTCGGCACGCAACTATGACGAAATGACGAATACTATGACGAACCGTAATTTATTTTTTATTACAGTATCGACTATGCCGTTGGCATTCAATTTCTTTTTAGAATAAAAATCCGTAATTGATATTGTTTCTAATTTCTGACAACAGTGTAAGAAAATGTTTTCAACATGTGATTGCAATTGTGCATTATAAATAGTTTTAAATCGCTGGCAATACTATTTTACTAATTCATGAGTCACGGATTTCGAGAGAACATAAAGATTTCCTTATTTAATAGAATTTATAATTTTCGATCATATACTTTAAAATGATATTTTTATAGTATTTTTTACGAATTCTTTAAATAATATTGAATGATAATATATGAATATTGTACAATTATATTGAATATATATTATATAGAATATATGAATATTGAAACGATATTGAATATGAAATATCATTACTTATTCAAAGAAAACATATTCTATAACAAATTGTTTGAAAAATATTCTAAAAATTTGAATTTTCGAATGTGTTTGAATTGTTTTTTCAAACTTTCATCGTGTTTCCAATTACGAAAAGTGAAAGAATTGGATTTGATTTGACACACAAAACAATTTTTTTTATAAAATATTGCTTCCAATTCTTCGAAAAGAAAGTTCAGTAATAATTTGAATCCAGAATCCAAATTATTTCAAATTCAAATATTTTGTTGCTATTCTTAAATTCTAGCATCAGAATGATCCGTTCTATGTGTCATATGAAGTTCTGTCATAAAGTGAATGACATTCGCCATATTTCTGTGACATTCAATAAATTCACTTCTCGTCTCATTATCAGGATATTACGTGGTTTTTAAAACTGATTGAAAATCAGCATGAAAATCTGTTTCAGTAGTTTTTCTATTACTATTTATTTTGCTCCATAGAATTTCAATTTGTGAAAATAAATCTCATTTCTTAAATGACTGTGCCCTCCGATATTTTAAATTACATTTCTGAAAGTTCAAAGGTTGATTCCTTTTTTTATCATTTGAATATCGAAACGTTTATTTTGTTTTTAGAATATTTGAATTTGGGTCGTGAAAAAGTGAAATTACCAAAAAATCGTTCAAAAACGCAAAACTTGTCAAATCAAACAGCTTTTTTACGATAAATAAAATAAAATTTCCCCATATGTTTGCAACATCAAATAAATTCACTTCTCGTCTCATTAACAGGATAATATGTGGTTTTTAAAACTGATTGAAAATCAGCATGAAAATCTGTTTCAGTAATTTTTCTATTACTATTTATTTTGTTCCATAGAATTTCAATTGCAGAAAAAAATAAATTTCCTTTTTTAAATGAATATATATTCCTCAGATATTTTTAGTTACATTTCTGATTCAAAGGTGGATTCCTTTTTTATCATTTGAATATCTAAACATTTATTTTGTTTTGAGAAGATTTGAATTTGAAACGTAAAAAAGTGAAATCAAAAATCGTACAAAAACGCAAAAGTTGTCAAATAAAACAGCTTTTTTCAATAAATAAAATAAAACATCGTACTATTTTGACAGTTCCATCAATAAAAGAAAAAGTAAGATGAAATAGATCTTCCTCACTGCGGAGATATAGAACTTGTTATTTTTCTTACGCCTCATCAACCAAAGCACAGTTTTGTTCATTCTTCCATTTCCACGAAATAATTTCTCGTTTCTTCCCGTCGGAAAAAATCTTTAAATTGGAACACATTTTTCTCCAGACCAAATTACCAGTAGCTGCTTTAAGAGCTTTTTTTTTTTTTTTTTTTGTTTTTGCTTAGCTGCTTTAAGAGCTTTTTTTTTTTTTTTGCTTTAATACTTGATGTATTAAACAATAGATTATTTATTTCCAAAAAAACTCTAAAATTTATATCTAATTATTACTTTTCAATGATCTTGCTAAAATCAGCATATTTAGATTAAAGTAATAAGCGAAATCTACAACGAAATATAATTTACTAAATTATTGCATTTCAATTCATTCCAAATTCATTTTAAATTAAAAAATTTTGTTAAAGTCTTGTTTTTTACTGTTAATATAATTAAATATTATTTATTGCTTTATAAATATCTTCTATATAATCCAATAAATGTTTGATATAGTCTAAATAAGCGAAACGGGATTTTATATTCATCAAAAAATTCCTTTTCTGAGCAAATATTTTTGAAACTTTTTCCGGTATTGAAAATAATTATGGATTTAGATTTGTGTTACTTTGTTTCTTGTTCATAGTTGATTCAAACCTGGTATCAAGTTTGATTGAATTAATTTTAAAGCGTCGTTTTGATACTTGGTTTTGTGGTATAGCCATGAGATAATATGATTCTTACGCACAGTAATAGTGGGTCATCCATAAAGCTTTATTCTCACATTTAAATTGTGTTTACTTTTTTAGAAATTTCATTGCATTCAACTAAATGAACGTATATTTTAAATAATTCGCTTATTAAATGCTCAGAATTATATATTCCACAGAGTATTAGTTTTAATATAATAATGTGTTTTTATTTACTTTGAGACAGTTTAGTGAAGAAATTTTGGTCTTTTAAATTCATTTGAAATTTTATACTCAAAATGTTTTGTTACTTGAATCAATAATTTTATGTGTATTTTAGATATCTTTACTGCTATATTTTTGTGCGTGATTTTAGAAGTAGCTACTATCATTTCTTGTGTGTGAATTTAATAGTTTTGACTTTTGTTGATTGAGTGTGATTTTAGTATTTATTTACTAACACTTATATTTACTGACATTTTTTACATTTATTTACTGACATTTTTTGTGTGATTTTAGAAGTATTTACTTTCATTTTTCTGTGTGCTCTCAGAAGTCTTTACTGTGGTTTCATGCGTGCAATTTTAGTAGTATTTACTGATAATTTTTGTGTGTTATTTTATTTATGATAATTAAACCAATACATTATTCAAAAAGCAGATAATCTAAGCTTTTGATTCTAAACCAATATTGCTAAAATCAGCATATTTAGATTAAAGTAATAAATGAAATCTACAGCGAAATATAATATACTAAATTATCCCATTTCAATTAATTCCAAATTCACCTGAAATTGATTTATAAAACATTTTTTGTTAAAGTCTTATTTTTTACTGCTGATATAATTAAATATTATTTATTGTTTTATCAATATCTACTACATAATCCAATAAATGTTTCAAATCTTTAAAATTTATATTATCTCTTTAATAATGATGATGCTATAAATAATAAATAAGTAATAAAGGATGTTGATACAATTAACTACGATTTATTGTTTTGTCAATATCTACTGTATAATCGAATACAGATATTAAACCCATACGACTTATAGATCGCATTTCTTATGATGTTGTCGTAAATAGTAATTAAATAATATTTATTTATTATTTACAACAACATCATTAGAAATACGATCTATAAATCGATGTCTTATTTTTATTATTAGTCAATATTTATAAATCGATATCTCATTTTATTATTTTTA
The DNA here is from genome assembly GCA_026543055.1 of Argiope trifasciata. Lineage (NCBI taxonomy): Eukaryota > Metazoa > Arthropoda > Arachnida > Araneae > Araneidae > Argiope > Argiope trifasciata. The sequence continues at coordinate 138,125 of JAPMOQ010054004.1, read as the reverse complement.
CTATAGCTATAGCTCACACTGCCAATATCAACTCCAGGGTGCGCCAGAGAAACTTACTTATTTGAAAATACCACCGAGCTTTCTGTTGGGTAGATAGAGAGGGGATATGTAGCGAAACTGGAGGAGAAAGTCCCCTGGTTTGTTCTTCCCTTTAGTCAAATGCCATCAGACTCTGATCTAGAAAATAGAGGGCCTTCGCCGTCGAGAGCTTCTTTTCTAACGGCAGCTCAATTGTTGCTACGCAACGTGCCTTCCGCGCTCGCTTTGAAATTCATCCTTACATACCCGTTCCTGTCCGTCATCCGATTCTTTCGTGGATTCAATCATTTCGGGAGTGTCTCTAAACCCATAAATGGACATCAACGAACCATCAGAACTCCGGGAAATATCGAAAGAGTGAGGCAGTCAGTTCAGCGCTCTGCTCGCAAACACGCAGCTGCTCTGGGAATTTCTGACACCATGAGGGGCCGCGGTGGCCTGGTGGTAAGGTCTAGGCTTCAGAACCGGAGGGTTTCAGGTTCGAGACTCGATTCCACCGAAGAACCGTCGTGTGAGGGGGGTCTCTTGCACGTTAAATCTGTCAGGCCAAACGTCCTCCCGTTGGTGTGGTGTGGTGAGGAGAGGGGGGTGCCAGTTCAGGTGTCGTCCTCGTCATCTGATCCTGGTTCAATATTACGAGGTCCGTCCCAAAATAGCCCTCGTGTTGCTTTAAAACGGGACGTTAATATAACTAAACTAAACTAAACTAGACACCACGAGAGCTTCCTCCATCAGGACCTTCCATTTCATCCCTATTAATTGGCTGTTGTGAAAGATTTCAAGCGATTTTGTTGCCCGTCTAAATGCATGTGAAATGTTGCTTGACAACCTGCCTGAAGACGCGGTCGTTTTCTTCAGTGACGAGGCTCTTTTTAAAATCCCAGGTTTATGTCGATCGACCGCGGACCATAGCTCACCTCAAGAACAACATTCGCGACGCCATTGCCAACATACCGACTGATATGCTGTAAAGAGTGGACACGAACTTCAAAAATCGACTCAATCAGTGCATGCGCAATGGGGGTCGCCATTTAACCGATGTCATTTTCAAAACTGTATGGAAAAAATGGGATATTATATTCTCAAATAAAAAAAAAGAGTTAAAACAACAACTAAAGTACTTTTGCTTTTATTGACCTTTTAAATAAGTAAGTTTCTCCTATAATCCAAAAAAATAAATAAATAAAGCCCGTGCAATTTATAATACGCATTTCTAATGAGTTTGCCATAAATAATATCTTTAATTTTAATGTCTAATAATTAATAATTCATTAATCAAAACGATGTCCTTATCATTACTGAATAACAATGTGACAGAATAAATACATATTAGATCTTATTTTTGTGAAGCATGCAATGAAACTTCTATTTCAACTTTTTTTTCCTCAAAGATGTGGAGAACCTAATTTATCCTCTTCAAGTTTTGGAACAAATAACAGACTAAAAGAGAAACTCTTTCCTCCGAGACATGTTGATCAGTTTTATTTCTTCTGGAAATAATGGCTTCGGGTTTTAACGACATTAAATGAAACTGAAGCATGCGTGAGATGCAGATCTCATTTTCAGCTGTCCTGCTCGATTCTAATTAGTCTTTCATGAGGAAGGAACTCATTCTCAGAGAAGAAAAAGAAAGAGTTTACGTAATGAGGAATTTTTCCGAAATATGATCTAAAATAAAAAAAAACCCAAGGGTATTTGGGATATCGGATTTCATCATGAATTTTTAATTCTTTAACAGTGCATAGATTTCTAAAGTTGATGGAAATTACCACGAGTTAACCTTAGGAAATTTTATTCAATACTGTTTTGACATTTTGAGTGAAATCTAATTAAGCAGTCCCGCAATTATTCAGAATATATTTTGTGATTTTATAAAAGAATCATGATTTTGTGTGCGCGGAATTTTATACATAATTATGATTAAAGTTCTCTTGTCATAATTATGATTAATTTCTCATGTCTCTTTACTTGCGATTTTTAATTTTAGTTCAAAAAAAAGTAAATGTATTTACAAAATGGGTTTAACAATTGAGAATATATTGTTATTATGTAATTATCACAAAGTATGCAGCTTTAAAAGATGGAAAATTAAATTTAATTAAACTTGGTGCGGCTGCACTAATAGTTTTAATTTCTCCCCGAAGTTTTTTGGAATTCTACTTTCAACTGGTATGTGCTTTGCTTTCTTATTTTAATTATTTCTTTTGGTTGTATGATTAAATGTTATTTTTATAGTTTGGTTTCATGATTAAATGGTATTTTTCTAATTTAATTTGGTTTTATTCAATTTTGCAATAGTCTTTCTCAGATTTTTTTTTTAAATGAAATAATACTTTGCTTATTATTGTGTGTGAAAAATATTGTTTTAAAATTTAGGGTAGTAATTCTTATCTCCAAAATTTCAATTTCTTGAGATTTTCGAGTCACGTGGGGCCAATATTTTGGACGAAAGTGAGACACTTTACAGAAAAAAAATTCGTGGTTTGAATTCCTGTCTGATAGTGACCTTGAAAAAGGTTTTAGACTGATTTATCATTTCTTTCTTTTTGTATTTTATTTTTCATTTAAACTTAATATTCATTTCTAATCTGTTATTATGAAAGTAGTTACATAAAAGGTATATATGTATCTGTTAGATATAAATGAACAATTCTTAAATTATATTAAATATTCTAGAATCAAAATCAAAACTAAAGAAACTTATTTTTTATACAAATCAAATTCACTTAAATTTTTATTTCTTAAAAGTTTTTTAAGGAAGCAATCTTACTTTTTATATAGCATGTTTATTAAGGGAATACTACTTTTTTGGAAATAAATATTTTATAGCAATATCAATACCAAGCTTTTAAAATACATGTCTATGCAGAAATAATCATTCTGAATAAATTATTGAAATTAATTTATTGTGTGAACAGATGCAACCGAAATGCAACTTTAATTTATCAAAATATTCTAAAAAATTGTCAACATTTAGGAATGAATATTGACATAAAAGTGACAGTTTTTAATGGAAAAGTGTCTGTAAGATTTTTTAATATTTAATAATTTAAAATGATTAACAATTTTAAATAAATGAATCATAGTCAACAAATAAAGCATAACTAATTTTAATGCAATAAAACAAAAAAACATATTTATAAAATAGCATGTAATTGCATTAATTAAACAGTGCAATACTTTTAGTACAAAAAATCACATACTAAAACTTCAAAACATGCAGTAATGAAAAGGAATAGTTTTTATTTCTTTCCAAAAAAAAACGCACTATGAAAAGTTACTATTAGGTAAATTAAGTCACAAAAAAGCACTATGGAAAGTTACTGATTGGTAATAATGTACATTTGAAAGAATGTATGATTAATGAAAACAAGCAAAAAAACATAAATAAAATAATGAACACAAATTTTAGGCTTGAATTGGATAAAAGAAAATACATTTTAACTATAAATGACATTTTAATTCTGTGCTAAGCAAAAGTTAAAAATGGCAACAAAAAAATCCAACGAAATGATAAAAATTAGCTCAACAATATAATTTTCTATCTAGTTTTAGTAGCTATCAATCTTATTACATATGATGTTAAAATATTACAATATCGTTTGCTTTATGGTTTCTTTTAGTTTTAATGTGTGTGTGTGTGTGTGTGTGTGTGTGTGTGTGTGTGTGTGTGTGTGTGTGTGTGTGTGTGTGTGTGTG
>JAPMOQ010054004.1:107166-124009 GCA_026543055.1 Argiope trifasciata | reverse complement strand
TGTATGTATGTATGTATGTATGTATGTATATGATTAATAAATAAAGAATTAAATTAAATTAAAAAATGAGTAATAAATAAAAAAAGTAACAAAATAAAATAATAAATAAATAATATATAATTTAAGAGTTTGCATTAAATATATCCAGATTCATTTAAAATATTATAGAAATAAAAATGGAAGGGCCGTGGAGTCCTGGTGGTAAGATCCTGGCTTCGGAACCAGAGGGTTGCAGGTTCGAGACCTGATTCCCCCGAAAAACTGCTGTGTAAGCGGGTCTGGTGCACGTTAAATCCACTGGGCGAAACGTCCTCCCACTGGTATGGAAGTTTGGAGAGGGTGTTACCAGCTCAGGTATCGTCCTTGTCATCTGACCGCGGCTCAAAATGGGGAGGTCCGTCCCAAAATAGCCATAGTGATGCTTCAAAATGTGACGTTAATATAACCAAGTTGAAAAAAAATAGAAAAGGAAATCCAGAAATAGAAATGTAGTTAAGAACATTTCTTTAAAGAAAAATGTCTAAACTATGTCTTTATAAATTTAATTTTAAAAAAATACAACGATTGGTATTTTATACTTTTTTTAGTTTTAACTCAATTTCCGAGTCATTCAAATTATTTTTAGAATTCTAAAAATTCATATTTCAGAATAAATGTTATGTTACCCTAAAGTTAATTATAAAGATCGAGAATTAAACATATGCTTTGAATTTTTCCAATTTAATTCTTTTTCCAAAGTCATCAAATTACTTTTATATCAGTGAATATAAAAATGAAGACTAAAAACAGCAATGTTTTAAAATTATTCATAATTAAACATAACTTTACATTTTGTGATATTTTTTGTATTAATTTAATCTTGCAAATCTGAAATCGAATAAAAATGATGATGCAAATAAGATTTTTAAATGTTTTTTCTCATCCTCACCATACAGAAAATCAAACAAGTCATCTTAATACCCAAAAGATGAAAAGTAATTTAAGTGCCGTTCAAAAATCCCGCTACTTCAGCGATATGAGCAGCATTTTGTAATTAGAATTTAAGCAAAATTTTGAGTAGAGAGAGTGATGAAACTCCATTAATTTCTATATTTATAAAAATTTTGTAATTGGATAAATGCTAAAAGTTAGAGCAACTAAGTTAACTGAACGCAAAAATTTTATTAAATAAACTAAATTGCTTTGAAATAATGTGTCAAGACTATGAAATAAAAATAAGGGAATTGCTAAATATTTTTAAATGCAGGGAGTGACAGAGAAACTTACTTATTTGAAAGGTCAATAAAAGCAAAAGTATTTCAGTTATTGTTTTAATTCTTTTTTCTTGTTTGGGAATAAAATATTCCAGTTTTTTACATACAAATTACATTACATTACTGACATTTTTTTCATCACTGATTCAGAGGTGATCGTTCTCTAATTCAGGTCTAAATTACGATTAATGGCTGAGAGAATGAAAAGGCGTGAGTAAAAGTTCACCCCGTAATGAGGGTTTCGAAGTGTGGGTGGCAAAGTCATACTCTTTGCCCTAGATGGTGCCACTGAAAAATCAAGAAACGCAACCGATTAGCTCACATCACTCCCTACATCACAGTGGGCTTGCCCAAAGGCAAATGCAAAAAAAGCCAAAAAACACATTTCTTTATACATGACATACATTTTTATAGGATACTTACAGCAGTTTTATAGAAAAATGTGCGGCATTATTACTTATCGTCATTATAAAATAGAATACATACTTAATATTCATTCAGAAAATCACATTGAAGTGCTCATTTGATTTCGCATTGGAGCCTTTCATGAGAGTGGCAGCTCATTGGAAGTTTCGATGACTTTAATGGCCCACTCGAACCATTATTTCTCAGTCACCCTTTTCCCATCTCGGATGGCAGCGGCTATCAATCGTCACTCTGAACCAGGTCGTCATTCTAAATAGCTGCCCTGGCTGACTGGCACATCGGAATGCGCATGCATTAGCGGTGAATACCAGCTGACCCGCTGGTTGGGCAGGGGGGGGGGGGTGTTGCCTTATTGATTCCGATTCTCGTATCGACGATACCGACTCCCATTTGCGTGCTAATTCCACCCGGAGGTTCCAGAAGGGATCGGTGCGAGAATTATCCCCTGGAGAGCGAAAGGCCGCGTTGTGAATGGCAACGGAAGCGTTGTAACTCCCGCTGAGCTGAAAACATTTTAAATATCTCTCTCAAAGCATCCAGAGGGTCCATCCAAGATTTCGATTATAAAGGTGTTTTACTGGATAATTTGTTCTAAATACAGACAATCCAGAAGGTGGATCTTGAATTTGGATTATTTCCACCATAAAGAAGTTCTCTGAATAATGTTTCATACGTACAGAGATTTCAGAAGGGGAACCCTGAACTTCAAATATTTCGACCATAAAGAAGTTTTTTGAGAAATATTTCATACGTACAAAGATTGCAGAAGGTGGATATTGAGCTACGAACATTTCGAGCTTAAAGAGGTTTTCTTAATAATGTTTCATACGTACACAGAAGATGGATATTGAATTTGATTTATTCCGACCATTGATGTTTCCCTGTGTGTGGTGGTGTCTGACGCACGTATAAATCTGTCGTGGTAGCAAAGTCCTTTATGTCAGGAGTAATACCACTGGGGGGGGGAGTACGGATTCCGTGGTGATCGTTCTCTGAATCAAGTCTAGATTACGATATGTAGATGAGTGAATGAAAAGGCATGAATGAAAGTCCACCCCCAAAAAAGAATTTTGACTCATGAGGGGAAAAGTCGTATTACACTTTCGTCAGTAAACTATGCGTGTCTTGTATCCCCTGCCAAAATGCCTGGAAAAAACATCCACCTGGAATTACTACCTCCCGGGACCACAGCATTGGTACAGCCAATGGACATGGGCATCATAAAAAATTTGAAGACCTTTTATCGTGAAAGGTTGGTTAATTACGTCATTGAAGTAATTGAAGAAAGTTTGCTGACCTCATCATCATAAATAGCCAGAGAATTCAGTGCAAAGGTTAACATCTTACAAGCAGTTACATTTTTGGCCGATGGCTGTCGAAATATAAGCTGGGAGACAATTCAGAACTGTTTTTCTCACAGTGGCTTTAAGCATTTGGTCTTGGAGGTGGATGTGGACATGTATGATTGAAAGTGAAAATGGTGAGAGAAATGTGGAACTTCAACAGGTCGAAAATTACGAAGAATTTCTATCCACCGACAACAAGCTTCAATGCTACGATGAAAATGAAGATTTCGGAGCTGAAATCGTTGCTTGAATTAGAGCAAAACACACTACAGCATCGGAATTCCAGGAAAGTGATGATGACGCCCCTAATGAGTTGGAGCAAGTGAAAACACAAGATGCCAGGAAATGCAATGAAACTTTGCGTCGCTATTTCATGCAGGAGGGAAATGCAGTCCCATTGCTGCGTTAGATGTTTGTAGTGATTTTGTTCAAGTGCAGTCCGTCAGCAGAACGCGTCAGATCACACTGGATAAGTTCTTCAAACGTTGACTGGAATTTGATAAGAACTTTTTTTTATTGTCCTTCGCATGCTGAGTATCGTGTAGATCGTTTCAAAGAATTTGTTTGTGAATTTAATTTTCAATGAATAAAATTCATAAGCAACAGGGGTTCTGGTTTGTATGTTCGCCATACGCGTGTGCCACGCAGTAAAAGTCATAATGACATTTTAATATGTTACGTATAGCACGCCTCGTCTTGTAACATAGGGCATGTTCGTGTAATCGGACCAGCTGGTTATTAGGACCAAAATGATCACGTCTCGATGTGGTCCGATTAACCGTAATCGACTGTAGTTGCCAAGTATCGCTCTGGCACATCGGAATGCGCGTGCATTAGCGATGAACACCAGCTGGCCCGCTGAGAGGGGAGAGGGTGTTGCCTTATTGATTCCAATCCTCGTATCGGCGATACCGGACCCCAATTTGCGTGCTAATTCCACCCGGAAGCTCCAGAAGGGATCGGTGCGAGAATTATCACCTGGAGAGAGAAAGTGCGCGTTGTGAATGGCGACGGAAGCGTTATAATCCCCGCTGAGCTGAAGACATTTTAAATGGCTCTATCAAGACTCCAGAGGATGGATCTAGGATTTCGATTTTAAATGTGTTTTACTGGAGAATCTGTTCTAAATACGGACAATCCAGAAGGTGGATCTTGATTTTGGATTATTTCGATCATACATAAGTTTTCTGAGTGATGTTTCATGTGTACAAAGATTTCAGCAGGTGGATATTGAACTTCGAACATTCCGACCATAGATATACTTTTCCCGGATAATATTTCATACGTGTAGGTTATCAAGACGATTGATCAATAATATTGATTGTTTCAACAAAACAAATATAATCTTACAGTTTTTTTTATGCTTTTACAGTTTCGTTGATGTACTTTTAAAAACTACAACGAAAAATCACGGATATTTAGATATATGCAATGCTTAAGAGATGGCCAAAAGAAAAGGAAATAAATAACGATAATAGTTGTGGATTTTATCCATTTAAAGTTACTTTACTGTTATCATTCTTACAGTTTTCCATTTAATATTCAGTATATAAAGACGTCAAACATGGAGCGGTCCAAATTGAATATTCGACATTCATTGCTTTTTTTTTTTGTTTGATATGAAGATATCTGCTACCGATGACCATCAGACACTTTTAGAAACTGATGGTAATACTGCGTGGTCATATTTCAATTTTCGGTATTGGTTTCAACGGTTTAAGATATCCGACTCCGTTCGAAGAAAAAAAATTAAAAATTGGATTTTTTAGAATTTTTTGTGGCTTTCATATGTATTGTCAAAAATAAACACTATCAATACAAAAACAATTATTTGAAAATGTAATGTATTTGGATAAATGGAAAATTTTTTAGTAAATTTTAATGAAATTTAACCAAAACGGCAAACACTCTACACGAAATTGTAATGCAACAATTTCTATTTTTCTTTTACACAAGTTAATGAATAATGAATAAAATGAACCAAGAAAATTCTTGTGATGCAAAGAAGTTATGGTTAAAAAAATATGTATATATGCATTTTTTCCATACATTCACATCTTAATTTTTCTAAAAACACCTATAACAGAAAAAGTATTACATCAACTATCAAACTTTTGGTTCATTTCATTGCCCATATTATTTAAATCACACGCTGAAAAATTTTGTAAATACCTCTATTAGTTTTGGAGACATCATGTCAACGGTGGAGAATTTTTACGAAATTGAAAGTTTTGAGAAAATGGAAGCGAAAGACAAATTTTGGCTGAAAAAATATGTGACCCTGGATGATAAGTCTCTTCTCTTAGAAAAGTTAAACTTTTTGGGGAAAATAAAAACCTGAATTGCAAGAAATAACAATTTTAAAATAATCGCTAATGTGGTCGATAACCAGTGTTTTTAACTTAGTCGGATACCTTAAGTGTGAGGATTTTGATGTCAATGGACAAAGAACGACCTCGAATATTTAAAAAAAATCGAAGACGACCCATTTTAACACTTATTGGATGAAAATCGGAAAATTTGCAAAAGATACTTTCATTAGTTTACATTGTACCAATTTTTGTTTCAATAAATGTTTTATTAAAGTGAACAAAAATTATCAAAATAGTATCAAAATCATGCAAGCACCTATTACGTGATGTGAATATAAATTGTTTCCTTCATGTCGTAGTGTAACCAATGATTTTATATCTAAGTCCTAGTTAAGGGTCGCGGTGACCTGGTGGTAAGGTCTCGGCTTCGGAACCAGATCATTTCAGGTTCGAGACTCGATTCCACCGAAGAACCGTCGTGTGAGGGGTCTCTTGCACCTTCAATCTGTCAGGGCAAACGCATTCTCCCTGGTGTCGAGAGTGAAATGCAGGCTCAGGTGTCGTCCTCGTCATCTGCCCATGGTTCAAAATGACGAGGTCCGTCACAAAATATTGTTGCTTTTCAACGGGGCGTTAATGTAACTAAACTAATAAGGAATGTATGTGGCAGATTTTTCATGAATTTCATTATCTGCACTATTATTTAGTTTGATTAGTTTTATGCTTGTAGAGCTGAAATTTTTCAATTGATGATTTTCTCATTTTCAAGATGCGCAAAAATTTTTTAATTTTATTTTTTCTCAATGTAGATGTACTATTTTAATTTTTTATGTCTTATATAATCAATTAACGTTTAAAGTAATAAGGTTTTGATTTTGTGCTACTAACAATACTTTGTAATAAATTTGAGACAAAAAATTAATTGATTTCAAGATTACATTAATATTGTACTAATAAGTTAGAAATAATTCACTATATAGAGAAAAATTACTAATAAGTTTGTTAAATATTAATAGGAATATTTAAAAATAGGTTTCTTTCGAAATAGTTTTCATTAAATGTATTCCATGTTACAAATTGAGAAAGCAATTTTAAAATAGTTTTATGTCATTAATTATGTTTTATATTAAAATATTCATTTTCATATTTGAAATAATGTGTAAAAATGGCAGCTGTTGCATTTGCAACATTCGATAAAACCATGCTTTATTGGAAAAGGAAAAGGTTTTAAGATTGTATGAAAAATAAATGCGTGTAATACACATAATCTTCTAAACTTGATGCAAAAATAAATTAACTAAGACTAATTAAGGTTATTTACATTCAATGGAATTTAATAAACTTTAAGAAGAAAATCCATATCACATAAACATCAATTTTCATGTTATAACGGGAATAATTAAAATTATTATGAAATAATGTCTTATTGCAATCAAACCAATGATATAAATTTTTTATACTTTCTTTACTGATTGGTTTTGCTTAGTTTAGCTATATCAACGTCCCATTTTAAAGCAATACAAGAGTTGTTTTTGGACTGTGCTCATAATTTTAAAATGCTAGTTATAACTATACATTAGTTATAACTAATTTTAAAGTGACACAACATTCATTCTGAAATATCAATTTTTATAATTCTAAAAATAATTTAAATGCATCAAAAATTGAGTTAAAACTAAAAAATAATATAAAATACGGATCGTTATACTTTTTTAAAACTAAATTTATAGATACAGTTTAGACATTTTTCATTAATGAAATGTTCTTAGCTACATTTCTTTTCTAGATTTCCCTTTCTTTTTTTCAGTTTAGTTTAGTTCAGTTATATTAACGTCCGTTTTGAAGCAACGCGAGGGCTGTTTTGCGAGAAACCTCGTCATTTTGAACCGTGGTCAGATGACGAGGAAAACATCAGATCTGGCTCTCCTTCTCCAAACTTACACAAAACACTGGTGTAGGACATTTGGCCCCAACAAATTTAACGAGCACCAGACCCACTTACATGATGGTTCTTCGATGAAATCGGGTCTCGAATCTGAAAACCTCGAATTACGTTGCATGATCGTACCGCGATTTCTTGCCGAGATCTTACCACCAGGCACCTAAATCTGTCTCTCCTTATTGAATATGCTTATTTCAAAGCCATACCACAATAGGACATAAAATAAAAAGATGAACTACAAGATAGAACAAAAAAATCTTCCAAAAAATTTCAGCGTTTTTTTTCCCCCCTTAAATCAATCTTAGTTATCTGCGTTTTTATTTATAGCGTTTTCCTATAGAAATCTAATATTATTCTGTTTTCCGCTAAAATATTCATATTATTTTATATTTGTTAAGCATTTTTATGTAGATAATCTATTCTAAAATACTCATTTATTACGTCTTATTTATGAACTGTGTGTAGGTATATGTAAATTTATAAATCATCCATGAACTTAGTATAGTTACATTAGTTTCCGGTTTTGAAGCAACACTAGGGCTATTTTGGGACTGACCTCGTCATTTTGAACTACGGTCAGATGACGAGGGCCACACCTGAGTGTGGCATTATCCCTCTCCAAGCTTCCACACCACACTATCTGAAGGACATATATTCCCAACGGATTTAACGTGCACCAGAATAGGAAACCAAGAAATAGAAATGCAGTTAAGAACTTTTCTTTAGCCTTCCAGCTGGCGCGCGTATGTGAAAGATACACTAGAAATGCATTTCGTTTTGTACCTTTAGATCTGGTGGCACTGGGAACGCCTGCCCTTGGCTATTTGTCCCTTTCCGTTTGACATACTTCCAGTTGTCGCCGTAAGTTTGTAGCATTAACGAGTTTCTGCCAATCAGATATTTGTATTTTAGAGATACCCGCGACCGTTCATGTCAGTTTTTTTCGCATCTTATTGTGTATGATATTACAAATAAATCTGTGTTGTTTTAGACTGGTGACAGTCGGCAAATGCACTAACGAAGGAAAATGTTGAAAAAAACACCCATTTATATGTTTGGAGCATACTACATATATTTGTTCAAAATGTAACGCTGCAATGCAATTACAATGAAAGGATTTTCTTCCTTTTCTTATCTAGCTTTCAGTTACTTTTTCCTTTCATACATTAATTCTGAATTATTTTTTGCACTTCCATGTCTTATATGAAAGTTGTTCTTTCTAAATATTGACAATTTAATTTATATATTTTTTAAAATCATTTCAGTTAACCTAGCCATTTTATATTGTTATTGCAATCTATGTTTATAGTTTTCTGCTTCTTTTTCAATAAAAAATGTTTAAAGTAATGGTAGTTATGAATACTAAGCTATTTGCAACATAATTTTAATAGTTACGCCTTTGAAAACTTACATTTTAGTATAACGCACGTGGGAATTCGGCGCGACCTTTCATGTTGGTATGACGGTCGAGCGCGCTGGAAGGTTAAAGAAAAATGTCAAAACTGTTTCTTTATAAATTTAGTTTTAAAAAAATACAACAACCCGTATTTTATACCATTTTTCAACGGGACGTTAATGTAACTAAACTAAATTAAACTAATCATGCAAAATCATCGCGTCATCATTATCTCCCAAAACTTTCCCCTAAATATTTGAGAGCTCTGTGATTAAATCCCCATTCGAAACATCAAAGCAAATTCCGGATAAATCTTAGAAAGGTTAATTTGTGCAATTACCGCAGATTCTACAAAACCAAAAGAAACGCTGAAAAATTAAAATTTTGGGTCATAATAATCCTTCTTGAAATGCTAGTATGAAATCTGACATATTTAAGCACCCAAGGGTTTTTATTTCGAGAGCCGAAAAATATTCTCGTCATGCAACAACTCTTTCATCTTTTCCGCTCAAATAAATATTTCATCCTCGTGAAATACTAATTAGAGAGAAGCGGGATCACTTGAAGAGGAGACAGCCGCCTAACGCGAGCTTCGGTTTCGTTTAAATTTCGTTAAAACTCGAAACCATTATTTCGGGGAGAAATAAAACTGATCGAATTCCGTCTCTTGTCATTTTACACTTTTAAAGTCGTTTTGAGAGTGAATTTGGAACCTCCGGAGCTTTTAAAGGGTGAATTTTCTTTACAAAGTGGCAAGATAGGCATGTCCGTGCATGTTTTGGAAAGTTTATTGGAGGTATCCAACTACGTTGGTAGGAAAATTTTTGAACTATTGTATTTTTTTAAAAACAATTTAAAACTATGGTTTTAGGATGGATTGTCAATTAAAATACAAAATACTAAAAATGCAGCAAAATTATTCGGAAATATCTTTTGAGAAACAGGAAAATGTGTAGTACATTTTAATGAAATTGAACCCAAACGGTGAACACTCTACAGGAAATTGTAATGCAAGCATCCTATTTTTGTGTACACAAGTTATAGAATATTATAATGAATGAAATGAAACAAAATTTAACAAACATTTTGCGATGCAAAGAAGTGATGGGTAAAAATATGCATTTTTTCCGTAAAATCACTGCTTAGTTTTTCTAAAAACACCTTTAAATGAAAAAGCAGTTCACCAACAATGAAACTTGTGGTTCATTTCATAGTGCATATCATTTAAAACACGCTGACATTTTTATGTAAATACCTCTATTAGTTTTTGAGATATCATGTGAACGGAGGAGAGTTTTTATGAAAATAAAATTTTGAGAAAATTGAAGCGAGAGACACATTGTAGCTGAAAAAATAGGTGAACCTGGACGATAGGTCAGACCTTCTTTTACCTAGAAAAGATAAACTGTTTCGGAAATAGGAAACTTTGAACTACAAGAAATAACAATTAAAAACAAATTCTCCAATGTGGTCGATACCAGCGTTTTAATGTAGTCGGATACCTTAAGAGAGCAAAATGTTAAGTAGTGAAGTATAAGGCCATTCATGACAAAATATGTTTTATAAATTATATGGGTATGAACTAGAATACCTGAAAAATTAGAAAATATTAAAAAATGGAATTTCTTGTTAATGCATTTATTAGAAGAAAGAAAAGATGTTTTGTAAGCATAAAATTTCTTAAAAATATATGTTGTATTAATAGTTTTATTAGAGAGTGTGCGAGAAAGTTTTAGGGAAATCAATCCTATAGGTTTTGAATTTTAACTAAACATTTAAGAAACATTTTCTGCAATTTTTGCAGTAACTCCCGAAAATATTATAGTACAAATAATTTTGCAACTAACTTAGTTCTTCGAAAATTGTCTTTTCAACTATATTAAAGTTTTCACGGCATAAATATATTTTCTACGTTTAATCAATTTTATAAGATAATATTTTAAAGACAATTTCTGACATTAAACGTGACAATTCCAAACGAATATGAAACGAATCACCAGATACAATTAATAGTTTCTTTCATTGCCATTCTGTAAGAACAGCAAGCATCATAAAATTATTTCTTAATATATGAGGTTCAGCAACAATAATAGTAGTTTGTGAAAATTATTTATTTCTTAATATTTCTGTTTCTTAACACGTCAGACCCAGTAATAAGAATAATAGTCTTTGAAAAATATTTATTTCTTAATGCATCTGTGTTCTTAAATGGTCAGAGGCAGTGACTGGAATAATGGTTAGTGAAAATTACTAATTTCATAATTCGTTTATTTATTAATACATCAGGCAAATAAAAAATAGTAGTTTCGTAAAATATTTATTTCTTAATACATCAGACACAGTAACTAGAATAGCAATGCCTGAAAATTATTTTTTAATACATCATGCACAGTAATAAGAATGATAACTCCTGAAATTATTTATTTATTAATACATCAAGCACAGTAACAATAATATTAATTCGTGAAATTATTTTTTTGAATACATCATGCAGAAATACAAATCACAATAGTAGTTAGCGAAAATAATTTATTTCTTAATACATCTATTTTTTTATACATTAGGCACAGTTACAAGAATAACAGTTCGCGAAAATTGTTTATTTCTTAATACATCAGACACAGTAACAAGAATAACAGTTCATGAAAATTATTTATTTTTTAATACATCAGGCACAATAACAAGAATAGCAGTTCGTGAAAAACTGGTGATATTTTCTTTTGGAGGAAGATCAATGCCACTTTTAAAACTTTCCGAATGAAGAAAAAAAAACTCTTAAAAACAGAGAAACGATAAAAACTTGGTTCGATTGATGAAGCGTAAAAAAAGAACAGTTTCTGTTCCTTTAGCAATTGAACAGATCAATTTTCTTTTAACCTTTTTTTTTCCTTGATGGAATTGCTACACATAATTTATAGAGCAAAAATCGGTACATAACCGACAGTGTTGTCTTTTTTTTTTTTTGTTCACTGTACCAAAATGAGACCTTGTCACGTATTTCTGCGATTATTGGGAAGAAGACTTTTTTTTTCGAAATGCAGTGGCCTCTTATAATAAGTTTTTATGCAAAGCTTTACGTAACAAAGCAACAATCAAATCAGACTAATTTCGTAAAAATAACAATAAACAGTCCCATATTTTGCAAAAGGTAAAATAAACTTTTTTACAAATTCAAATGGCTGTTCTTTTTTACTGAAATACGTGTTTCGAAGACAGAACGAAATTAGAGAATGCCACACACCAAACAGATGATTGAACACTGAGAGAACACTGGTTACCGACCACATTGGCGAATATATTTTTTAATTGTTTTTTATTCTAGTTCAGATTTTCCTCTTTTCAAAACAGCTTATCTTCTCTAGGAAAATGAAGATCTGACCTATCACACAGGGTCACATATTTTTCAGCCAAAATGTGTCTTTCGCTTTCATTTTCTCAAAAGTATAATTTTCATAAAAATTCTTCACCGTTAGCATAATATCTCACAAACTAATAGAGTTATTTGCATAAAAATGTCAGCGTGGGTTTTAAATAATAGGGGCAACGAAATGAACCAAATGTTTTATTGTTGGTGAAATACTTTTTTCATTTATAGGTGCTTTTAGAAAAATTAAGTTGTGAATTTATAGAAAAAATGCATATATGTGTATATTTCTGCCCATAACTTCTTTGCATCTCAACATTTTTCGTAGATGTTGGTTCATTTTATTCGTCTTTGTATTCTATAACTTGTGTACAAAGAAAAATAGGATTGCTGCATTGCTATTTTGTGTAGAGCGTTAATCTTTTTGGTTAAATTTCATTATATTTTACTACACATTTTCTTATTTCCCAAAACATATTATATTTCCAATACTTTTATTATATTTATAGTATTTTGTATTATATGTTACAATACATCTAAAAACCATAGCTTTAAATACTTTTAAAAATACCTAATTTTTCAAATTTTTTTTCCTCGAACGTAAGCGGATACTTTAAATATAAAAATCAAGGATAATGATATTGAAATACTGCTCTGTCATATTCTTGAGTTAAAATTATCTTGAGAAGAAACGCCTCTCTTAGTTCAGAACGAGATGGAAATCGTTTCTTTCTTTTCTTTCTAAGCCAAATAACCTGATAACTATATGGGAAATTATGACCTGATATTAACTGGCACTTAAGCTACTCAAAAAACAAATTTCCAGCAAAAAGCGAATAAAATAAAATGTAAATGGATTTCAAATTTCCCATTCCAGGAAAAGATAATGCTTGGAAGTTAAAATATGAGTTATTTTGCTTTTCTTTGTGAGTCTCGGTGTTTTTTATTATCGTTGAAAAATGAATCCACTTTTCCTTTCAGCCTCGCACAATAGGTCATTTATGTATTTTTTGAGTCTATTTTATGTTTATTTTCTTTTTAACACTCGCAAAAGAACTCTTTTATTCAATGTTTTTTTTTACCGTTTTTGAATGAAACCAAATTCATAGTAGCGAATTTATTCTAAGCATCTCGCTAGAATGAAAATGTGGTATAAAAGGTTTTACTTTTTACTATTCTTGTGCCACAGTGTTGAATATGCTGGTAATGTTTTGATAGTTTTAGTATAAGCTTAAAATTATTTAATACTAATTACAAGTGCGATGATTATCTACAACTAATTATCTTAATATTGATTATATTTCTTTAAATTTTTATAAATTTCGTGTATTATAAAATACCAAAAAAAAATCGTCTTTCCAAAAGGTATAAGGTTATCATTTACCAGATTACAGTTAATTTATTATGAACTTGCTTCTAAAATATATACAAAAATACAAAGATGTAAAGAAAAGATATTTAAGGTATCCGACTACGTTAAAAACTCTGGTTATCGAACACATTGATGATTTATTTATTTAATATTGTGATTTCTTGCAATTCACTTTCAAAAAGGTTTATCTTTTGTAACTGTTTTCTTTTGTAGGAAAAGGAAGGCCTGACCTATGATCCAAGGTCACATATTTTTTCAGCTAAAATTTGTCTTTAATTTTCTAAAAACTTAAATTTTCAAAAAAATTCTCCATAGTTAACATGATATCACAAAAACTGATTGAGATATTTACATAAAAATCGCAGCATCTGTTTTAAACTATAGGGGCAATGAAATGAGCCAGAAGTTTTGTTCTTGGCGAAATACTCTTTCATTTATGGGTGATTTCAGAAAAATTATGTTTTTTGTTTTTTATGTATTTTTGGAAAAAATACATTTATTCGTTTACGTACTCGTAGCTTCTTTTTCATCTCACAGTTTTTTTATATTTTGTTTCATTTCATTCATCAATAAATTCTATAACTTGTGTGCAAAGAACAATAGTATTGCTGCATTACCATTTTATGTAGAGTGTGAACCGTTTTGCTTAAAATTTACTACATTTTTTCTATTTCTGAAAACATATTATCTTTTCAAATAATTGTGTTGTATTTATAGTATTTTGAATTATAATTGACAGTACATGTAAAAGTCATAGTTTGAAATAATTTTTAAAAAATCCATTTAAAAAAATATCTTTTTCGAACGTTGTTGGATACCTTAAGAAAATGTAAAGGTGTATTAGAAGGGGCTGAAATAAGCCCATATTGTTCTCGAATAAAGGGGAAGAAACCTTTAAGGGAATGCTAATTGCTGTGATGAAACGGTCACTAATTGTGCTAAGCCTTAAATTCATATCCAATAATTCAGCATTCGGGTGTTTGCTTATCTAAATGGTATGAGATCACATCCATTCTAGGGTATAATTACACTAATATTTGCAATTCAAATTTTAATTGTTAATCGGCTTTTATTAATATTTGAGTTTTAATTTATCAATTATTTTTTGGCTTTACCTGTCTGCTTTTGTACTGAGGTATGTAATTTTCTAAAGTAACAACGTTTGAATGGGTCACACAAAATCAACTTAATTCTGTGGGATAAATAAAAATAACATTGAATAATATTCTCTTTCAGATACTGAATTGTATTTATCAGAGCAAACTTGTAAACATAATGCATGAGATAGTATTGAGGGTTAGGTTATTCTGTTAGGTTGTATCTTATGTTAGGTTGTATCTGTAATATGTTTTTTTAACGAATTAGTTGGTACCTGGCGCAGTGCTGCCGCAGAAGAAATAATCTTGGAAACATTGTTTGGTATTTGAAATAATTATCTTGTTTAATTAAGAATGATAGTTATTTGCTTGTAGGCAAAGAATGCATTCATCAAAATTGGAGAATACATAAAGGTGAAGCATAAATAGTATCGATCCCATTTTTATTATTCTATTCTACAAAGAAATATTTATTTTTATGTATCAGATTTGTGTACTGTTTTAGAATTGTAAAGCTTGGTGTTCTTTCAGAATGGTAATGAAAGAAACTATTTATTGTGTCTCGTGATTCGTTTAAGATTTGTCAAGAATTCTCAAGTTTAATGTTAAAAAAATGTGATTAAAATATTTTCTTTTAAAATTGATTAAATAACTTTTTAATAATCTAGAAAGAAAAATAAATTACCATTCTGTGTACTGTCCTATTGTATTTGAATTTAGTCAAGACGAAAATGTATTTGTCAAAACAAATATTGGATTTGGATTTACTTATTTGAAACTAACCAACACAAGTAATTTTTAATAATCTCGTAACTAATAAACTACCATTATGCATTGCATTTTTATATTTTTTTGAATTTTTTTTTATATTTTAAGGTATTCGACTACGTTGATAACACTGCTTATCGACCCCATTGGCGATTTTTTATATTGTTAATTCTTGTAGTTCAAACTTTCCTCTTTTCAAAACGGTTTCTTTTTTCTACAAAAAGGAAGATCTGACTATCATCCAGAAAAATTCTAAGCAAAACATATTTTTCGGTTAAAATTTGCCAATTTCAATTTTCTCAAAACGTTAATGTTCTTAAAAATCTCCTCTGCTAACATGATACCACAAAAACTAATAGAGGTATTTGCATAAAAGTTTCCTCGTGTGTTTTAAATAATATGAGAAAAGAAAAGAAATATCAGTTTTATTGTTGGTGAAATACTTTTTTCATTTGTAGGTGTTTTTTTTAATTAAGTCGTTAATTTATGGAAAAAAGGCATATATAAGTATATTTTTACCCATCACTTCTTCGCATCTCAAGATATTTGTTAGATTTTGGTTCATTTCATTCATTGTGATATTCTATAACTTGTGTGCAAAGAAAAAAAGAATTGCTGCATTACGATTTTGTGTAGAGTCTTAACCGTTTTGATTCAATTTCATTAGGATTTACTACACATTTTCCTATTGATCAAAATATTTTATATTTTCAAATATTTTTTTTTTGTATTTATAGTGTTTATAATTGACAATACATCTGAAAACCATAAATAGTTTCTTAAAATAACAATTTTTTAAATTTTTTTTCCATCGAGAGTAGTCAGATCAATTAAATATAAATTATGTGTTTTTTACATTACATTATTCAAGCGACATCAATCCTGTTCCGCTGCGTCAAAAATGTAGTCAAACTTTGTAATCCAACTTAATAGTTGACTGATTATTCGTGCCAATGGCAGTCAGAAGGGTCTCTAAAATGAATAACTCAAGCGGAATAGTGAATTTATTAGTTCCCCGAATCAATCCCTTAGGATTTGTCGAATTCGCTTCGATAAATCATCATTGCTTCAACAAATTTATCTCCTCCCTACCAAACTGCGAATAGAACACATAGATAATTGATTTATGTCAGAAAAATGCTCTAAATTTGAACGCTTTAGAAAGAAATATTAAGTAAACCGATTCCGTAACGTATTGCATTCTAATACTATTTCATGTTACATCATGATTACTATCGATTGAATCAACTATTTGAAGAAGAGAACAAAATAAAAGCTTGTTATCTACGATAAATTCAAAAATGCTTTTATTTTTTTGCATTTAGTATTTTTTAAATGATCTTTAAAAGACTTTTTTTTTCATAAAGTTAATTAGTTCCTTATTACTTTTTTTATTCCATTTTAAAAAGTAATAAGGAATGTGTTATATCATATAGTTCATGCGAAATGACATATTACGCACTTTTAGCTATTAATTTTTATATTAAGTACGTTTATAAAATAGATTATGTAAATTTCTTTCTTTACTTAGTTTTAAATTAATTATTTATTGCATATATATATATAT
>JAPMOQ010054004.1:77833-89196 GCA_026543055.1 Argiope trifasciata | reverse complement strand
GACATGCGAATGCATCGACCCCAAAGGGTTAAAATATTGCGCAATTTCAGAAGTATCTTGCTGATAAACTGAAA
This sequence comes from Argiope trifasciata, assembly GCA_026543055.1. NCBI lineage: Eukaryota > Metazoa > Arthropoda > Arachnida > Araneae > Araneidae > Argiope > Argiope trifasciata. The sequence goes on along the minus strand of JAPMOQ010054004.1, from coordinate 89,122 downwards.
TATTCAGCTCAGTTCCATTCCCACAAAATGTGTAATATTGCCGCATTGAAAGGAAACGTTGCCGAGTCTGCATAGCTGAATGGTTATGACGCTGGAGTCATAGTCAGGAGATATGTGTTCGAATCCCAATAGACTTAAAATTTGTATTTCCCTGATTTCGTGTTCCAGAAGTTTCTGGACCTTTCTCTAATTCACCAGATAAGTACCCTGGACTTTTCTTCCTGTCTCCAGAAAGGTATTCTGGAACTCTCCCTACCTGTACAAAAGCTGAAGATCTCTCAGTCACCTCGTTCTCAGTTCAAAGTTGAGATAATAAATTGATTTCACTCTAATCCCTGTGTCTTCTTGAGTTCTATCTACGTGATAATATAAAGATAGCAATCGCATCAAAATAATGAACAGATTTTCAACTTTAAATCAATATTCCCACTACTAAAAAAATCAGCACCAAAAGTAACAGCTTTAAAGAAAATGAATAATTTAACACTTTTATTATATTCAAAATAATCCAATTCCTTAAAAAAAAGTTGCCGAAAAAATTATCAAATGAACTCATGGAATCAGAAAGTGAGAAAAAGAGCATTCCTTATCATTTCTTCCTTTAAAAAAATGTATCAAATAGGAGAAAAAAAAATACAATCAAACCATTTTGAAAGAAAATAATGCCTTCTGCATTAAAAGCCAATTAAAGAATAAAGATTTGATTATTCTCTTTCTCCGACGAACAATGGTATTTTTTAATGAAAAAATTGTTCACATTTCTTTTCGAGGGAAAAAATATCAGCCAAGTTAATTGACTTCTATTCAAAAAGTCTAGATGCGAGAGAAAGTTCATTTCATCTTCTTCTTTTTCTTCTTTAATTATTTTTTTTGCATAACTTTAAGCTACAGTGTTGCGCTACTTTTTTCTTCTTTTTTTGTAAATTTTCGTTTTAAATTGTGTTAGTAACGTTAGTTACATTGCGAAAAGAATATTTCTGAATTAGTTTTTATAAGTTGTCTTTCTCATTTCAATAAACATAAATATGACAAATCCGTGAAGAAATATTTCTTAAACGAATAAATTGACTTGACTTGCAGGGCAAGATATGCAGATTCCTTTTAGTAAAAAGAAATGTGTTTTCCCCTAAGTTAATTAGAGAAAAAATAAAATAAGTGCTAGAATTCTTATTTCTAAAACAATTCAGAGAATTTATAACTGAATGTAACCATTTTTTACATAATATTTTATTTTATTTAGTAAACATTGAAACATTTTTACCTCATGAGTTGTTTTTAGTATTTAGAATTTCTTTTGAATTCCATTTAATGTGAGAAGTTAATAGTGTAATTTTCAAACCGGGAGAAGACTATTAATTAAAAATTAAAACCATGGTTTTTATCATCAATATTAAATTAAACCATTGTTTTCACCATCAATATTTAAGTAAACAATGGTTTTTATCATCAATATTTAATTGAACCATGGTTTTTATCATCAATATTTAATTAAAATATGGTTTCTTATTAAAACCATTGTTTTTATCATTAATATCTATATCAATCATATGTTTGTAAAAACATGGGCCAACCTGGCTCTTGTGCCATTAAATCCTATAAACAAGCTTAAATCCAATAAACTCTGCGCATACCCTCAGTTTTATGTTGCACTCAAAGGAAGTGATAAGGGAATCTACGATGCAGATTGGAATGAAGACGAAAAAACAATTTCAGTAGATTAAAGCCAGCACTGAAACGATTCCCTGCTCAAATATTTGAGACAACGCTTGAGTCAAATGATTTATTAACTGGAAAGAGGAGTGTTTCTGCTGCAAGATCCAGTGAATGATTGATCGAATTAATGTCTAATGTTTGACAGACCTCAGCTAGTTGATGACGGAAAAATAAATACCATTGTGGTGTTGCCACTTGTAAAATGCTAATTAAAAGGAAAGTCATAAAAATTATTTATTGACATGATAATCGGAGGGAAACGAGCCAGTACCTCGTAGTCATGAATCCTCGGCTTCGAAACAGGACGGTTTCAGACTCGAGCCACGATTCCACCAAAGAACCGTCGTGTAAGGGGGTCTCTTTTACTTGAAATCTGTCAGGGCCAAAACGCATTTCCACTGGTGTGGTGTGGAAATCTAAGGTGTCCTCCTCGTCCTCCGATCGCAGTTCAAAATTTCGATATCCCTCCCAAAATAGCTCTAATGCCGTTTTAAAACGTCGCTTTAATATAACTAAACTAAACCACGGATTCAAGAAAAAGAATAGTTTCGATTGTCCGAGATTTCTTCTCACTCGGGAATTAAAAAAAGAAAACCAGCATCTTAAGATATCCGACTACGCTCGAAAGAAAACTTTGTAATATTTGATTTTGAAGTAACCATTTAAAACTATAGATTTAGATGTATTGTCAATTAGAACACAAAATACTTTAAATGCAACAAAGTTATTTCAAAATGTGATATATTTTGAATTATCTAATACTATAATACGAGGAATGGTTGCCAAGTCGAAAATCGCTCCAGAATTAATAAACTCCGGTAAACTTGGGGGTCTGGGGTTTTGGGCCACGAAGAATCGATTAGCGCCGGTTTTGAAGCGCTACGGTCGAGCAGTTCGGAGTTACACATAGGATATTTTCTAACTTTATTAGTTCACCATAATGGCTACTTAAATTTTCAAGCGGTAACGTGCTGCCATCTATAGCCAATATGGCGAACTAATAAAGTTTTATGTTTATGCTGTTATAGGTTTATAATATGTTTCTTATGTATGTATATATGTTTGGTTTTTCTAAATAAATTTGTCAAAAATATTGAACTTCAACACATTTCAATCTTTACCTTTACTTTACCTTTGTATAGAATAGTTCCCTTTCCAAACTCTAACTTTGTTTAGAATAGTTTACAATGGTGCACTTTAACCGGTTATCTTTTCACCAATGGTTTCACAAATTTTCTTATGGCATGTATTGATTTGATAAATCACAATTGAAAATTTAAATCTTTGAGTTAGCTTCGATACCTGTTTTCTCCGAGCGGAGCTCGGTCACCCGCTAATTCAATAAAATTTGTAAATTTTTATGAAATTTAACCAAAACGGTTAACACTTTACACAAAATCGTAATATAACAGTATCATTTTTCTTCGCGCACAAGGTATATAATACAATGATTAATGAAATGAACCAAAAGCTAAGAAAAAGTTTGAGATGCAAAGAAGTTATGGTTAAAATATACGTATGTATGTATTTTTCCAAGCATTCACAATTATTTTTTTTCAAAAAACACCTTTAAATGAAAATGTATTTCACCAACACTAAAACTTTTGGTTCATTTCATTTCCCGTATTATTTAAAACACGCGCTTTATGTTTATGTAAATACCTCTATTACTTTTTGAAATATTATGTTAACAGTGAAGAATTTTTATGAAAATTTAAATTTTAAGGAAATCAAAATTCAAGACAAACTCTAGCTCAAAATTATGTCCACTAAATAGTTTACCTACCTTAAGAGTTTTCCTAAAAAAGATAAACTGTTTGGAAAAGAGAATGTCTGAACTAGAAGAAAAAAAAATTAAAAATTAAGTGATCGATACCCGGTGATTTTAACGTGATCGGATACCTTAACATTTATGAACGGGACTATTTGAAATTGAATGCTTGTAAGCAGAAAGTCCATCCCACAGTTATTAAGATTATCAGTGATTCATTTTGTATGGTGTTCTCATTATGACTGCAAGCACTAGCTTTGAATCGCAACATCCTAACTCCTTCTAAGCTATAGAACGCACGTGAACATGCTTCTCAGCATCTAGCATGAAATGCGCTACCGCATTCTTGTTATTATTGTAAACCAGGGAGTAAAGTATAGGCCATTGTTTCGTACTAAAAAAAAGCCATAAAATCTTCTTTTTATTGTAATATTCAAAAGCCCTCTTCCTGTAATTGTTAACAAAGCCCACCATAATCTACGCAATTTGATTTAATGATATACAGTATTGAAATAAAGATCTAACATGCAATTTTTAGAGGATTCAAATAATTACGTTCTGAACATACATGTGGACAGTAAAAAGCATGCAAACAAGCTATGCCCAATGTAGCATAAAATGCACAATCATATAGTGGTAAATTAAGGGGGTTTAGTTTTAGTTTTAGTCAAATTAACGTCCCGTTGTAAAGCAACACTACGGATATTTTGGGACGGACCTCGTCATTTTGTACCACGATGACGAGGGCGACACCTGAGCTGGCACCCCCCTCTCCAAACTTCCATAACACACCAACGGGAGGACGTTTGAACTAACAAATCAAGAGTGCATCGAACCCGCTTACACGACGGTTTTCCGGTGGAATCGCGTCTCCGACCTGAAACCCTCCGGTTTCCAAACCATGACCTTACCATCAAGCTGAAATCAAGGGGAAAATTATAGTGCAGTAATCACAAACGAGATCAAAAATTCATACATTTTTACATCTGATTAATTTTTTTCTAATTGCAGTTATTTACATGAAAGCTTTAATCATTCGTTACCGGGGCAATAGTTTTGAGTAACTCAGTATAAATATAGAATGTAAAGCGTTGCTTTCAAGTGCCACCATGTATAAAGCATTCAGTAAAGAGTGACTTAGCATTTTGAAATACCACTTTTTAAGGTATCCGACTACGTCAAAAAAACTGGTTAACGAAGACATTTTTATTATTATTATTATTTCGTCGGTCCACGGTGGCCTGGTGGTAAGGTCTCAGCTTCGGAACTGGAGAGTTTCAAGTTCGAGACTCGATTCCACCGAAGAACCGCCGTGTGAGGGGGTCTCTTGCACGTTAAATCTATCAGGCCAAACGTCCTCCCGCTGGTGTGGAGAGGAGGGTACCAGTTCAGGTGTCGTTCTCGTCATCTGACCGTGATTCAAAATGACGAGGTCCGTCCCAAAATAGCCCTTGTGTTGCTTTAAAAAACAGGACATTAATATAACTAAAAATAAACTAAAAAAACTATTTCTTGCAGTTCAGACATTCCTCTTTCCAAAACAGTTTATTTTTTCTAAAAAAAGGAAGGCCTGACCGATTGGCCATGGTGACATATTTTTCAGCTAAAAATTGTCTTAAACTTCAGTTTTCTCATAACTTTTAATTTTCATAAAAATTCTCCTCCGTTAACATGATATCTCAAAAATTAATAGAGGTATTTATATAAAAACTTCAGCGATTGTTTTAAATGATATTGGCAACAAAATGAACCAAAAGTTTAAATGTTGGGGACATACTTTTTTATTTCTAGGTATTTTTAGAAGAATTAAATTGTAAATTTATGGAAAAATACGTATATATACGTATATTTTTACCCATAACTTCTTTGGATCTCAAAATGTCCTTAGATTTTGGTTCATTTCATTTATCAAAGTATTCTATAACTTGAGTACAAAGAAAAATAGGATGGCTGCATTACCATTTTGATGAGAGAGTTAGCCGTTTTGGTTCAATTTCATTCAAATTTACTACACATTTTCCCATTTCTCAAAACATATTATTTTTTCAACTATTTTTTGTGTGTGTTTGTAATATTTATAATTGACGATACATCCAAAAACCATAAATAATTTTTGAAAAAAATCAATTTTTCAAATATTTTCCTTCGAACGTAGTCGGATACCTTAACACATTCAAAAATCAGCCGTCCTTGATGCAAAATTAATCAATGTTGTTGTTGTATTCGTGTTAACACAGAAAGAGGTTGCGGTGACTTCTGAGGGTAAAGACCCCGAGCAGTCGAAGGCAGAAGTCTGACTTCTAGCTCAAAAGAGATGGCACACACACACATTCTCTTGCACAGTCCCTTTTTAGAGGTGGGGCTCAATCATACTGATAGAACAAAAAGAAAGAACAGCCAAGGCTGAACCAAGACTCAGATCACGGGGAAGACGCGCTTCCCCTAAGCCAGGACGCTGACAAGTTAATCAATAGGTGACAAAATAGAGAATCATAAATATCTGCCAGTGCCTACCTAAAACGTTAATTACAGCAACTAATTAAAGTTTAATACTCTCCGAACAGAAATTCAATTATGGGGATTAATGACTCTCCGACCTTATCTGTCGATCATCAGAAATTATTCATCGGAGAACATCGATTATCTGAATAAATTAGGATTTGACCGCCGAGGGAGCAGCAACTAATTCCAATTTCATTATTTAAATGACGCATTGATATTCATCGTATAAATAATTTTGATAAAGTCTTCACCCTATATCGATTTTCATTCATCGCAGTTGCTGTGCTGAAAAATGTAATAAATCACAATGTGCAAATGTAATAAATCACAATGTGCAAATGTAATAAACCACATTACCTACTCTTGATTGAGACGATAGAGAGTGATGAGAATAAAATATTATATACCTAGCTTAGTAAGTTTTCTAAACTAATGAATTCATTTATATATGGTGGGAAAACAGATGGATATTTTTTTGTCAGATTTAAGGTATCCGACTACGTTCAAAAGAAAAATATTTGAAATATTACATTTTTTTAAAAAATTTAAAACTATGGTTTTTAGAGGTATTGTCAACTATAATGCAAAATGTTATTAATACTACAAAACTATTTGAAAATATATTTTGAGAAAATTGAAAATTTGTAATAAATTTTAATCAAATTTAACTAAAATGGTTCACACTCTACACAAAATGCAGCAATCCTATTTTTCTTTGCACACAAGTTGTAGAATGCAATGATGATTGGTGGGAACCGAAATCTAAGAAACACTTTGAGATGCAAAGAAGTGATGGGTAAAAATTTCATTGCCAAATTATTTAAAACACACGATGAAAGTTTTGTGCAAATACCTCTATTAGTTTTTGAGACATCATATTTACGGTGGTAAATTTCTATGAAAATTAAAGTTTTGAGAAAGTTGAAGACAAATTTTAGCTGAAAAATATATGACCCTGTATGATAGGACAGCCTTCATTTTACTCGAAAAGATTACTTATTTTAGAAAGAAGAAAGTATGAACTACATGAAATAACAATAAAAAAAACTAAAAGTGGGCAATAACCAGTCTTTTCAGTGTTGTCGGATACCTTAATCAAAAAAGGGAAAAATACTGATAATTTTATATCTTGTAGATTTTCTCTAACAGTATTAAACTGATGTTTCTTATGGCAGTGAACAAGCCCGCTGTTTCTCTGTTACAAAGGCAACAATTTTTGCCGATAAATTTGTCTCTTGATTCAGTAGCGCCATTTAGGGTCAACAGAACGACTTTGCCACTCAGGCATTACTCATTCCCTTGCGCAATCCCTTTTTATCGTACAGCACACCCACATATCTCGCAGATAGAACCTAGGAAGAACAACCATGCCCGAACAGGGACTCGAACCTAGGACGCCCAAATAACGGGGAAGATGCACTACCCTTAAGCGAGAACGCATGCAGTACTAAGCTGAAATCATTTGATCATAAATTCATCATACTTTCATAAATTTTCCCGATTTTGCTCTGCTTAGGAGCGAAGTGTCGAACCCAAGGTAACAGTTTGGTTACATTAGAGTCCCGTTTTAAAGCAACGCCTATTTAAGCTATTTTGGGTCGGACTTCGTATTTTTGAGTCACTGTCAGATGATGAGTTTGACACCTGAGCAGGCATCAGCTCTCGAAACATTAACATCACACCAGTGGGGCGACATTTGGCCCCGACGGATTTAACGCGTACCAGATACGCTTGCACAACTGTTCTTCGGTGAAATCGGGTTCCTAACCAGAAACCATCCGGTTCCGTAGCAGAGACTTTACCAACTATCTGTCTATCTATCTATCTATATCTATATCTCTCTCTCTCTCTCTCTCTCTCTCTCTCTCTCTCTATATATATATATATATATATATATATATATATATATATATACACACAGAGGGAGGGAGAGACGTGAAAATATGACAAGAATATGCAATTTGAAACCACTAGATTAATGCAAGTATGAATTGTCGGTTTTTAACTGAATGTGATTTCAGAAATGTTTTTTTTTTATTCTGATTAATGTCGGACATATGACAGCTACAATATTTAATTTTCGTATATCTAGAATAAGAAAAATAAAAGGTTTTCTTATTCATTTATTCCTACATGGGAATTTTTCGTTATTTCTTTTTATCAAAACTATCATTTTCGGCAAATTAAAGTTTTATTTTTCATGTCATTTTTCCTCCCGAATTAGGGATTTCTAAAAGTTAAGGTATCCGACTAAGTAAAAAACATTGTTTATCGATCACATTTCAGATTTTTTTTAGTTATTATTTCTCGTACGACTTTTCTCTTTCCAAAACAGTTTATCTTTTCTAAGAAAAGAAAGGCCTCACCTATCATCCAGGGTCAGATATTTTTTCAGCTAAAATTTGTCTTGAATTTTAATTTTCTCAAAATTTTAATCTTCATTAAAATTCTACACAGTTAACATGATATCTCAAAAACTAAGAGAGATATTTCCATAAAAAATTCAGCGGGTGTTTAAAAAAATAGGGCAATGAGATGAACGACAAGTTTTATTTTTGGTGAAATAATTTTTTTTTTCATTTATAGGTGTTTTTATTAAAACTAAGTTGCAAATTTATGGTAGAAATGCATATATGCATATAATTTTACCCACAACTTTTTCGCATAACGAAATGTTTTTTAGATTTTGGTTTATTTTTTTTATTATAATTGACAACGCATTGAAAAACCATAAATTGGAATAGTTTTTAAAAAATCCATTTTTTCAAAATTTTTCTTTCGAAAGTAGTCGGATACCTTAAACACCTTTTGAACTCAAGAAATCCATCAATCAATAAAATGCACTCAAAAAATTTTAATTCACCATTAATTCCTTTCAAGACTAATCGATGATATAAAAATATATTTATTTTTTTAATCTACATTCTGATTTTTTTTAATAAAATTCTCATGTAAGAAAAATATTCTTTTGTCTAAGGAATATTTACAAATAATCTTTGTCAAAATTAAAGTAAAGTCGACTTTCTTTAGTTAAAAAAATGTCGGCCTCTTTTCAAAGCATTATGAAACTAAAAGAAACAAACCGACATCCTTCGTTTCCGCTTTAACTCTTGTGCTAATAATAACTGCTTTACTTCCCAGATTAACTAGGCTAACCACTATCTTTCATTTTGCAATTCCGTTGCCTAGCAACGTGCTATGACGTCGATGACTTACTACTCCATTCATCACACTTGAAAGCATACAAGACGGAAATTTCAGAATACGTTAGTTTGAGAAAGTTACTAGTTAGTGCGAAACTGTGAAAATGTTTAGCATATTTGAGAGCGAAATGGATGCTTTAGTTTGTAGCTAGCTTCGCTTTCCGACTTTGTAAAAAGTTTTCGAAAAATTGATGTTCGGTTTTCCACTGAATAATTTACAAAATATTCTCAAGTTAAAATAAGTAAATGAATATATTTTTTTTAATATGGCAGGATTTAAGACTATTCATTCAGTCTTTACTGTCTTTTATCCGAAACTAGCTTGTACCCGGTTATGGTACGGTTTTTATTAACCATTTAGCTGGTACCCGGTTTTTTATGGTTTTTATTAACCAACTAGCTGATACTTGATTATGGTATGGTTTTTATTAATCTACTAGCTGATACTCGGGTATGGTAGGGTTTTCATTAACCAACTAGTTGGTACCCGGGTATCGTACGGTTTTTATTAACCAACTAGCTGATACTCTGTTATGGTACGGCTTTTATTAATCAACTAGCTGGTACACGGTTATAGTATGGTTTTTATTAACCAACTAGCTGGTACCCGGTTATGGAATGGTTTTAATTTACCAACTAGCTGGTACCCGGTGATGGTATGGTTTTTATTAACCAACTAGCTTTTACCCGGTTTTTTTATGGTTTTTATTACCCAACTAGCTGACACTTAATTATGTTATGGTTTTTATTAATCAATTAGCTGGTACCCTAGTATCGTACGGTTTTTATTAACCAACTAGCTGATACTCTGTTACGGTACGGCTTTTATTAACCAACTAGCTGGTACCCGGTTATGGTATGGTTTTTATTAACCAACTAGTTAGTACCCGGCTCGTTGCTGCCGCAGAAGAAATAATCTTGGAAATATTGTTTGGAATTTGAAATAGTTATCTTGTTTAGTTAAAAATGATAGGGAAAATGATATTTATTTTCTTGTCGGCAATGAATACATTCTTTGAAATGGAAGGATACATAAAGGAGAAGCATAAATAATATTTGCTATTTTTTATAATTCTCTTCTACAAACAAATATTCACTTTTATGTATTAGATTTGCATATTCTTTTAGAATTGTAAAGCTTGATGTTCTTTTAGAATGGTAATGAAATAAACTATTTATTGTATGTCGTGATTCGTTTAAGATTTTTCCAGAATTCTCAAGCTAAATGTTAGAAGATGTCATTACAATATTTTCTTTTAAAATTAATTAAACACTGAAAATATATTTATGCCATAAATTGGTTGACTATAATTGAATTAATTATTTTAAAGTTTAAATGACGCAAAAATTTGAATACTCTAATATTTCTAGAAGACACTGCAAAAAAATCGATTGATTGGACAAATTGAGACATATAAAAACTACAGAATGGGAAGGTGGATTAAAGAAATCAATTTAGATTTAAAATTCCCTTTTTATTTATCCTCGCGAAAAGGAGTGAATTTTGCCTCTTCGTAGAGGAAAAGACTTTGAACTTTAATACACTGTAAAGCATGTTTAGTTTTATGATTGCTCTTTTCATCTTTTTATAATGAAAAAATGTTTCTATATAGCATCATTCGAAAAAATGAAAACTATACACTACTGTTTCTATTTGATTTTTCCTATTTAAGATACTATTATAAATTTATCCACTAAAAAAACATTCTTTGTTTGCAAAAATCTTATGGTTGTTATTTGTTCATATATTTCAATCTAAAGTATGCAAAGTTGGTAAAAAAAAAGGAACTAATTTTCGATCTATTGAGAGTGAACTGAATAACTCAAGGGACGCGCAAAACGCCCTCTCCCGGTACCCTTCTGCTGCGAACTGCACCCGCACACAATGTGATAACTAAAGTCTAATAATCGAATTTTTCTTTATAAGTTACACAGAATTGCTTTATTTTCATATTGGGTCACTATGTATATTATTCCAAAAAATACTTCCTGTGGATGTAGAACGAGAAGTACATCAGGCTCAATAAAGAATACAAATACAAAATAATACAAAAACAAAATACAAAATAATACAATAACAAAATACAAAATAATACAATA
>JAPMOQ010054004.1:66893-77433 GCA_026543055.1 Argiope trifasciata | reverse complement strand
AGTAGATATTTACATCATCTGTAAAATTTTCTTTACTAAGAGTGGGCAAACCTATTACCTCCCGTTACTATATAAGGAGCTATAGTACAACTATATATACAGCAGGAACGAACGCACAGGACAGCACACAGCAGTACTCAATTGCAGATAGTAGCCTACAATAGCAACAGTAGTCCACAGGCAGAATAAATGGGCAAAATGGGTTCTGTCTTATTGGGTTAATATGTCATTTCAAAACGGTGTTTTACAACTTCCTTTGAATATCTATAATACTATAACAAATAATAAAAAACATTTCTATCTATTTTAAAAAGTTATTTGTGGGCATCCCATTTTTATCACACCTTTATATTTCCGTTTGGATTACTACAATAACTCTCCTAAATACGTTAATATTTCTGTACACTAAATAAAGAAAGGAAATATAAAAAAACCCTTTGTTTTTAATTCTTTGTCTATAAATCAAATGATTTAACACAAAATAACCGTGATTTATGTAAGGTCAAATTTACTTCCATGCATCAGAAAAACATAAATTTTGAATTATATCTGTTTGTTTCATGTTAGACAAATCTATGGCAAATTCAAAACGAATAAAATCTAGTGAAATTTTTTCATATCGACATCGTTGATTCTTGTTAACTTTTAGAAGCTATTCATCAAGAGAAAGAAAGTATGATAGAATATGATTTTGCAGAATATATTCAGACTAATACTGGACTGTACTTGATACATATTGCGCACGACACAACTAGTAACTGATAACGTAGCATCTTTTCTAATTATGAAAGTCTCATGTGATTATCGACATTTTAATCGTTATCTAATTATCGACATTTTAAGGTTAGTTTTTCTTTCTAAATGAATGAGTGAAAAGAGAAATATTTCTTAATGGGAAAAATGTTCAAACTTTCCATTCCATTACGAAATAAGAAGGAACTGTAGCATCTTTTCTAATTAGGAAATTCTCATGTGATTATTCGAATTATCGACATTTTACCGTTAATTTTTCTCTTTAAATGAACGGGTGAAGAGAAATATTTTCTTAATGGGAAAAATATGTGAAAAGTTTTTTTATCTTTTAATTCCATTTATCATTTAATATGTAATTTTATGACTTTTATTCAGTGAATTTTCTCATATTTTTTATTTCGAGATGTTTTCTTGAGTGAAAAGTATTCATTGCTTCCATTTCCTTTCAGACTCATGAGATGTGAGCTCTTTACTATTTCGTCGACATTCCACTGGAATTGAACTTTTCATTGAGATGAAACACATTATCAAGTTCGGAAAAATATTCTTGCCCACATGACATCACTGCTGTAGGAGTAGCAGGTGCCGCCATCTGGAATGATGAAAACAAAATATCATTTGTTCCATGGCTTAAAACTATGGTAACAGAATGGGCTCACATCATGGACAAAAGGTAAAAAGAAATTTTAATAAATATTTAAATTATTAACTTTTGATAACATAATTTTAAGTATACAGGCTTTAGTTTTCTTTCATATCTTTATTTATAATGAAACGATTTGAGTGAAGAATTGATTCAGACTCGGAATTTATATCTATCTATCTATATCTATATCTATACTTATAATAAAGCTCAATGTGTGTGTGCGTGTGTGTGTGTGCGTGCGTGTGTGTTGGCGCTCTACAGGCCAGACCGTTGGACCTACAGCTATCAAATTTGGTACATGTATACCTTGGAGGTCGGGAATGTGCACCTCGGAGCCCTTTTTTTGAATTTTTAATTAAAATTTGAATTAATTAAAATTTAAGCAAAATTTCGACGTTTTTTCGTTATAACTTCCGAAAATATTATTGCACAAACATGATTTTTATATCAATTTAAAGATTAAAAAAATTAGCTTTCTAACGGTATCAGTTTTTTAAATTTATAACGCAAGCTGCAATTTTTAACGAATTTTTAAAGACATATTTTAACTATGTTTTTATCACGTGACTGGATAAAATAAAAGAATGCCGGAAGTTCAAATAAAAAAGCAACAACTATCATCGCAAATCAAATCTAAAGAAATACAACTTTCAGCACGTAACTGGATAAAATAACATAATTATAAAATGTGATATCTTCTAAAAAAAATAAATGCAAGGCAAAGGATTCTAAGAAATCGTTTGCAATATTTATATCATTAATTCCATAAATTATCTTTATTTACAGTAAACCTAATTGAATTTAGACAGGATATGCATTGAAATCCCGACTTAATGGCATAATTCTATAATCGTTTGCACTATCTGTATCATTAATTCAATAATTTTTTCCCTTTTTCGCTTTCTTTAAAAAACATTTTAACATTTTGGCAATATCACCGAAAAAAACATTTTTAATATTTTGGAAGCATAATTGATAAATTATTAGAGCATTAAACTCAAAAAGTTTTTCCGAATAAAGTTACCGACTCTTTAACTACTAATAACTGAATCTTTTAACTTTAACTATTTCTTAAATTTTGGCTAAATGAATATGGGATTTAATTGGAAATTTTAGAACGCATGACTCATGGCGAGCCAGCTGGTCGCCAAAGGCGGCTAGTATATATATATAAGCCTAGAAAAAAGGAGTTGAAAAGTTAATAAATTTAGATTCATTTGTATTTTAGTTGTAGCTGCATTTGCGCTCACTAAATAAATACAATGATTGATTTTTAAAAATTTTAAATTTTAAACGTGTTGGAATCTGAAATAATTTTTAGTTTCAATTCCAATTTCAGTTTCGTTCCTGTAATTAATTTCGTTTTTGTTTCGTTTACAGAATTTTATTAATGATATTAATTTAGATTTGCTTTATTAATAGGCTCTATTTCATTAACTTTTCAGTTTTGTGAACTTTTAGCGTTTAATTCCGAATTAACTTTTAATTTCAATTTCGATCTAATTAGTTTCGGTTTAATTTTTGTTGACTCAGGAAATGGGTTTTAATTACTTATTTCTGTTTAATTATTTGATTATTTTAATGCTTTTCTGCTTATATATATATAAAAATTAACAAATTTGAACTTTAAATAAGAATGAATTTTGCCAAACATACACATTGAGAAATAAAATTTAAAAGAATTTGATTGAACAGTGAAATAAATAGATTTATTTAAAAACGCCGTTGATATGAACACGTTGAATTCCACGGCAATTTTCAGAGCTATGGCCTAAAATGACAGTAACTATTTTGAACTCATTTTCGGAATTATATTTTTTGTTCGTTTTTTTTAATAACTTTTTTTACGCAAGAGATCGTTTTTTTTTCTTTTCCCAGAAGCCATATATCTATATCAGCACTGATATCCTACGAGTTCATTCGTAGCTGCACGAAAATGGGAAGTAAACACAGAACGAGTTAACTCGTATTTGACAGTCAACGTGCCAAAAACATTGAAGAATTAAATGAAAATCGCAATAATCAATCACAAAAATAATAAATTTCGATTCCAGAAATTCGGAAATTTACGTTTCCACAGAAATGGATGTCCATGTCTTTTGTCTTTTTATTTTGATACTAATGTCAAGTTTAGAATCCATAAGGATTGACTTTTTGCAAAAGTCATATGTAATTGAAATAACATCATATGAGCAAGGTGACGATTCATCTAGTGCTTTGTCTACAAATATTCGTATCAACCGGGATATTCTTCATCACTTTCGATTTATTTTATGGTATCCGACTACGTTCGAAGGAAAAATTTTGAAAAATTGGATTTTTTTAAAGACTGTTTAAAACTAGGTTTTTCAGATATATTGTCAATTATAATACAAAATACTATAAATACAAAAGAATTATTTGAAAATAAATATATTTTGAGAAATAGGAAAATTCATAGTACATTTTAATGAAATTTAACCAAAACGGTTAAATCTCTACACAAAACCGTAATGCAGCAATCCTATTTTTCTTTGTACACATGTTGTAGAATATGATGATGAATGAAATGAACCAAAATGTCAGAAAAATCTTGAGATGCAAAGAAGTGATGGGTAAAAATATACGTATGTGTGTATTTTTCCATAAATTTACAACATCCTTCTTCTAAAAGCACCTACAAATCAAAAAGCATTTCACCAACAATAAAACTTTTCGTTTATTTTATTGCCCATATCATTTAAAACACAAGCTGAAGTTTTTATATAAATACCTCTATTATTTTATTTGATATCATGTTAACAAATGCGAGTTTTTATGAAAAGTAATGTTCTGAGAATACTGAATTGAAAGACACAAGTTAGCTGAAAGATATTTCATCCTGGATCATAGCTCAGGTCTTCCTTTTCTTAGAAACGATAAACTGTTTTGTAATGAGGAAAGTCTGATCTACAAGAAATAACAATAAAAATATATTCGCCAATGGGGTCGATAACCACTATTTTCAACGTATTCGGATACCTTAAAACATCTTTGATGGAATCGACTTTCAAATAATCAAACCTTAAGAACATTTGAAAAGACACCTCTAGAAATTTGTGACTGAAAAAATGAATTAGAGTTATTATACTAATTTTGAAATGAATTAAGAGTTTTTATGTCTGGAATTTTAAAAATGTAAAAATAAATAGAAAAATCACTTATTAGCTTAACAAATTCACGGCAATTTTGAATTAGTTGAAAATCAACCTATCAGATACCTTATACCATTTAGGAAAGATCGAATGGGTGTGGAATTTTTCAATTCTTTGTGCAAATAAACTTCGTATATTCAGGTTAATAAAACAGATATATAAAAGTTGCATTAGAGAAGTAGCGTTTCAAAAATATATGAGTTTTATTGTTTTTAACAGAAAATTTTGGAAACTACTTTGAAATTTGGATTTTTTGATAAAATTTTAACTTATTCATGTTAATAAAACTGGTATAAAAGTTGTATTAGCGAAATATCTTTTCAAAAATATAGGAGTTTTATTATTTTTAACAGAAAATTTTGAAAACTACATTGAAATTTGGTATTTTAACAAGATTTTAACTTGTTAATTATATTAGCTTTCAGAACCATTTTGGGTATGTTGATTTTCCTTTTCTTTCAATTGTTTACTTTCTATTGAATAAATTTATATGATTTTGTATCACATCATTACCAGAACCTTTTGTGATTAAATAATTACAAATCCATACGACATGCTTTGAGATTTGAAAGAATATTCAATTATGATTTAATTTAAAGACAGTCACGATTTCTAGATAACGACGGACTACTATTAAGGTCTACTATGTTGAAAAAAAGTGGTTATCAACCAAATTGGGGCATTTTTTTAAAATCTTTATTTCTTATATTTCAGACTTTCTTCTTTCTAAAATAGTTTATTTTCTATAAATAAAGAAAAGTCTAACCTATCATCCGGAGAAATTTTAAAAAACCTTATTTTTCATCAAAAATCTGTCTTTAACTTCAATTTTCATTTTCATAAAAGTTATCTACCCTTAACATGATATCTCAAAAACCAAGAGAGGTATTTACATAATAATTTCGACTCGAGTTTTAAATAATATGGGCAATGAAAGGAATCCAAAATCTTTATTGTTTGTGAAATGCTTTTTCATTTGTAGTTGTTTTTAGAAAAATTAAATTGTGAATTTATAGGGGAAAAATGCACTTATAAGTACATTTTTACCCTTAACTTCTTTGCATTTAAAAACTTCCTTAGATTTTGGCTCATTTCATTCATCTTCATATTCTAAAACTTGGGCACAAAGAGAAATAGGATTGCTGCATTACCATTTTGTGTAGAGTGTTAACCGTTTTGGTTCAGTTTCATTAAACTTGATATTCACAAAATTCATTAAACTTCACAAATATTCTTATTTTTTTAATATAATATATTTTCAAATATTTTTTGTATTTATAGTGTCTATAATTGAGAATACAATTAAAAATCACAAAAAGGTTTTTAAAAATCTAGTTTTTCAAAAATTGTAATTCGAACGTTGTCGGATACCTTATGATACCTTAATCGTTGTTATGAATATAACATCCAGTAATCTAAAAAACATCATGTCTACATGGTGATTTTTGACTAACAATCACAAGTTAAAGCACTGAGAAAGGAAAAAAGAAAGAGGGAATGAAAAATAAGGAACCAGAAACATCAAATTTGAATGTCATGCAAAAAAATGCAGACTTTCAGCAAATTTTAGATGCAATCCATCAAACAGAATCAAAAATGTAGATTTTGTTTATTTTTCTACACGAGAAAAAAGTACAGAACTTTCTAGGCTGTATGGGTTTGCAAATGAATAGAGAATCTGTGGTTAATTAAGCTATAGAAATGAATTTTATCTTAATTAAGATTGATAAATTGAATAAAGCTCATTTATACTATAATTGAATATAAACTAAAGTCTACAATTACTCTCTAATGTACATAAGAATAGGTAGAATATATTAAATATTATTAATATAATATAACTATTAAATGATGAAAAAAAGAAACATTTGTCTAAAACATTCTTCGATAATTAAACATAAATATTAATGATGGTGTCATGTGAAAAACGAAACTTTTAAACCTTGATTAATTCTGATAATTTTTTCTATTTCAAACAAGTTATACATTATCAATACATTTCGCAAATGGGTAATAAATCTAATCGATAAAAGCACATGAAATAATATTTCTGTATAAGTATTAATAAAAGATGTAATATATGTGAGTATAAAATATGTATAAAATATGCAAAGGATTTATAAATAATAAATATATATATCCGTAATAATCTTTCCATATAGAAAAAATACATTTATGGAACTTGAAAAAAGCATTTACAAATTGAGGTATCCGCCTACGTTCAAAGAAGAAGTTTTCAAAGATTGGATTTTTTTTAAACTATTTAAAACTATGGTTTTTAGATGCATTGTCAATTATAATACAAAATATTATAAATACAGCAAAGTTATTTGAAAATATACTATATTTTGAGAAATAGAAAAATTTGTAATAAATTTTAATGAAATTTAAACAAAACAGCTAACACTCTATATAAAATACTACAGCAATACTATTTTTCTTCTTGCACAAGTTATAAAATATAATGATAAATGAAATCTCTAACAAATCTTGAAATACAAGGAAGTTATGGGTAAAAATATACGTATATATGCATTTTTTCTGTAACTTCACAATTTAATTTTTCTAAAATCACCTATAAATGAAAAAGTATTTCAGAAAAATAAAATTTTTGGTTCATTTCATTTTCCATATTATTTAAAATACACTCTAAAATTTTTTATGTAAATACCTCTATTTGAAATGTCATGTAAAAGGTGGAGAATTTTTATGAAAATGAAAGTTTTAAGGAAATCGAAGTGAAAGACAAATTTTAGCTAAAAAATAGGTGACTCTGGGTGATAGGTCAGGCCTTCCTTTTCCTAGAAAAGATAAGCTGTTTTGAAATAGGAAAGTCTGAACTACAAGAAATAACAATTTAAAAAATTTATCCAAAGAGGTCGATAATCAGTGTTTTTAATGTAGGCGGATATCTTAATATTTTGCATATAAAACATTTATTGAAAAGCTTCATTAATATAAATAGACCTTTATTAAAGAGTTAGCTGAAGAAAATTTTGACTTACTAATGCAACTTTTAATAGTCTAGTCATATGACTGTTCTTAATGTTGCTGAATTGTGGAGAAATTGTGACGGTTTACCACTATTTAATGGAATTTATGGAAATCTCAGAGTAAAGAAAAATCCTGAAGATTGTATATAATGATTTAAATGCAGTACTGATGGTACCAGGTCATCTCCAAACACTGAAGGATAGGATCTGAAAGATGGACAGTTTCATTCCAACTGTTTGAGAGTGTGCAGGTGGGGAGAAAGACAGCTATTCAATGCTCCGAAAGGAATGTTAGTTTGATGGATCGGTCCATGTAAGGTTGGACGATACTTATTCAGCAGTCGACCACCACAAATCCTGTCGATACTGCTACGTTCAGTGGTGGCGGGTGGTCGGCTGCATACAAGAAGACAAGAAGTGTTTCTTCATTACCGTTTATTGCAGAATACCACATATTAATATTTTTAAAGTTAAATATGTGATTTTATGAAATAATAATAAATATTTGAAATGAAATGATTAATAAATATGTGATTATATGAAAACTAAAAGTAGCACCCTCCATTCAGGCTATTATGCTGTTAACAATATGTAGGATCTACGTGTCAAAGATAACCTAATGAAAGTTATAGTAGAAAATATCATACACGTTAGCAAAGTGCATAAGAGATTTTTTTTATTTTTTAAAATAATTTAAATGTAAAGATTTAGTAACATTAGAAGTATTGTTTTCACATTAATATTGCTCAGAAACGTATAAAGTTACCCTTTACCATTAAAGCACTAAATTCTGATCAAAATAAATAGTTACCCAGCAGAAAAAAATTCGACGTCCGATACAAAATTTAACATTTCTCTCAATGAAAATTTTAACAATAACCTACAACCTCAATGAAAACATTATAAATATTGCATGATAACATGATAAAAATAGCAGACCTCAGGTGAACGACCTTTGTTACAATTCAGCATAAATATAATGTAAATAAATTCTAAGGTTTAAGATTCCAAAGAAAAATTACTCAAGATTATGTTTATTAGTTATACACTTATAACTTATTATGATGCTGACTAGAATGGCGGAGATATTCTTCACTCCCCTCATGAATGGATCATTATATAAATTGATTTTACAATTAAAACTATTTTACATGTCTTGACATCATTTCCTTTATATTTTTTTAATTAAGGTATCCGACTACGTTCGAAAGAAAAAAATTTAAAAAAAATTGGATTTTTCAAAATCTACTTATGGATTTTAGAGTATTGTCAATTATAAATAATATAAATACAAAAAAATATTTGAAAATATAATATATGTTGAGAAATATGAAAATGTGTAGTAAATTTTAATGAAATTTGACCATAATGGCTAACACTCTCAACAAAATTGTAATGTAGAAATAATATTTTTCCTTACTTACAAGTGATAGAATAAAATGCTGAATGAAATAATCTAAAATCTAAGAAAAATATTGAAATGCAAAGAAGTTATGGGTACAAATATACATATACATGCATTTTTTTTTTTTTTTTTTTTGATAATTTTTCAACTAAATTTTTTTTGAAACACCTAAAAGTGTAAAAAGTATTTCACCTACTACGAAACTTTTGATTCATTTTATTGCACAAATCATTTAAAACACACGCAGCAATTTTTATGTAAATACCTCTATTAGGGTTTCAGATATCATGTTAATGGTGAAGAATAGTTATGAAAATGAAAGTTTGAGAAAATGGGAAAGACAAGTTTTAGTTGAAAAATATGTGACCCTGAATGATAGGTCAGGACTTCCTTTTCTCGGAAAATATAAAATCTGAACTACAAGAAATAATAATAATAATAAAATCACCACCATGTTCGATAGCTAGTGTTTTTAACGTAGTCGGATACCTTGGATCAAAGTCTTGGATCAAAATTCAACAAACAAAAAAGCGGAAAAGATTCAATATTCTTTTAATACACTTAACAAAGATTTATAACAGTAGTCATTATAAACAACTTTTTCGAAAATATTACATTTTTAGCATTAAATATATATTAAATAATTGAATGAAAACAGACTTCAAAATGAATACAATAATATAGAATGAAAGTTTCTTGAAGTAATGTCTGGCTTGAATCAAAATTCAACAATCAAAAAAGCTGAAAAAATATAATGTACTTTTAATACACTTAATAAAGATTTATAACATGTCATTATAAACAACTTTTTCAAAATATTACATTTTTAGCATAAATATATAGATATATATAAGAATTTAAAGAAAACAGACTTCAAATGAATGCAATAATTTTGCATGAGGGTATGAAAATGTCTTTTAATAATATCTGTCTCAAAATGTTGCGTATATTTGCTTCAACATATCCGTATTCTTAGAGTATATATTCGACAGAAATGAGAGGGGATTTTGTTTTTCCGTTATGAAAAATGCAATATGTGTCTACAGCAGCGACTGCTATAGGATGCGCGCTTTCTTAAGAAAAGGTTGATACGAAACATGATATCATTTAGTAAGAATGTGTCCCTAAAGTATACAAATACTGTTCTGAGTTTTAAAATAACGTGAATATTCTTCCATTGGTATTTCTGGTGCTCTTTCGAGTATGAGGTTGGGTCGAAACCGTGGGCTGTCGAATGTTCTTGTCTGCGTCTATCAACAGTCACAGTTTTAGTAATCTTTCCTGATGGTAATATTATATGCAGTAATTTTGACTTTTTCTTGTGGTACTTGCTTTTATAATATTTGTGAAAATAGTTTTCTATCTATGTTAAATAAAATATATTCATTTAATTATGAGTTAGATTTCAAATGAATTCTCCCTTTCATTCCCATAATTTTATATATATTTTAAATTTAGAATTACATTTAATTTATGGCGTAAGCTAATATAATTTGCTTATCTCTATTTTTCAGCACACACACACACACACACACACACACACACACACACACACACACACACACACACA
>JAPMOQ010054004.1:40900-53681 GCA_026543055.1 Argiope trifasciata | reverse complement strand
AAAGAACCCGACGGATTTAAGGATTAATAGAGGAAATCCGTAACAATATATATATATATATATATATATATATATATATAAACACAGAGAAACTGATAGAGAAGTCTAATGATTGTTCAAATCAGTTTAAATTGTTAATGACATAAATAAATTAAGACAAATAAAGACAAAAATAAAAATGTTCTAACATGATAAGTTGAAATTTGTGATCGTAGATTTCACTTTTACTTTTCTACTTTGTTTATACTTGTTCTAACTTTTAGGACAGACTTTAAAACTTCTTGAAACTTTTTTAAATAATAATTTAGAAGTTTCTGTGCATTTATTTATTTATTTAGTTTTAGGAACTATGATAATTCCTCCTTCCGAATTTGAAAATTCTTTCATTTCGTCTCATGCGAAACTCAAAGAATACAGGTTTCAGAACCAAAGCTTTTTCAAATTAAAAACAATTAGCACCTACTGCGCATAAGATTCATTGCATTCTAAGATCAATTATCTTCCTCTCTAAATCCTAAGTTTCAGCGTGCAGTATTCGAGAAATCCCAAATTCTAACAAGTTTAAATCCCTGGCATCGTATTTTTCTTGGACGGAAGCAAGTGGTTTCGTTAACACGCAATTACATGGCGCAGAATTGCGATATTTGGTTGAGCGAGCATCTCTGGTTACAGAGTTTATGACCATCGCGCAGTTGCAATTTGTTCCCACATCTTTCTGCCTAGTTAAGCCTCGAGATTAAAACCCATAAATCATCCCACAAATGGGAGTTAGCTCTCCAAATCTTCTTTGAATATAATTTAAATGGTGGGTCGACTAAGTCCTAGAAATGCTGCTCGTCTAAAGAGTTAATTTTTCTCAAAAACCATAAAGAGGTGTGAGGATTAAATCTGAATACTACAAAATAAGGCTCTTGCGCCCTAAGAATGTGTTACAAGAAAAATATAATCATATTCTTTTACATGTAAAAAAATTTAAAGGATCCGACAACTTTGAAAATTCTGGTTATAGATCAAATTGGCGTATTTTTATCATTGTTATTTCTTATAGTCCAGACTTTCCTCTTCTCAAAACAGTTTATCTTTTCTAGGAAAAAGACGTCCCAGACCTTCATTTATGTTTTGACATATTTTTTTCGGTTAAAATATGTCTTTAATTTTTTTAAAACTTTAATTTACATACGAATTCACCACCGTTAACACGATATCTCAATAATTAACAGAGATATTTACATAAAAATTTCAGCGTTTTAAATAATATGGCCAATGAAATGAACCAAAAGTTGTATTGTCTGTGAAATACTTTTTCATTCATAGGAGTTTTTAGAAGAATTAAGTTGTAAATTTATGAAAAAAATACATATATACGTATATTTATAACGATCACTTCTTTGCATCTCAAGATGTTTCTTAGATTTTGATTCGTTTCATTCATTACTATATTCTACAGCTTGTGTACAAGAAAAATGATTGCTGCTTTAAAATTTTGTGTAGAGTGCTAACCGTTATGGCTAAATTTCATTAAAATTTACTATCAATTTTCCTCTTTCTCAAAATATATTATATTTTCAAATAATATTTTTGTTTTTATAATATTTTGTATTATAATTGACAATACATTTCAAAAGCATAATTTTGAGCAGCTTTTAAGAAATCCAATTTTAAAAAATTTGTCCTTCGAATGTAGTCGGATACCTTAATCTTTTATTAGCAGTGGATATTATATGCACCATGTTTGACGTTACCATCATATGAATCGCATATTTTTCTTTTCTTTTTATGGTATCCGAACTCGTTGAAAAAATCGATTTTCTTTAAAAATGATATTTTTCAGTAATTATTTTATTGGATATAACAGTCTTTGTGCTGTCCAAAATTACTTTCATCTTTACGTTAAATAAAAGTTAATATATTAATATTTTTGAAATGATCGGTAAACCGGAAGTGAACATTTAGAAGCACTGATTTAAAGGGCTAATAGCATATTAAAAATTTGTATAATCTCAAATTTAGTTTTAAATACGGAAAATGTATCGAACAGAAAAACTCAAAAAGCTATAAGAGTTTTAACGGTATTTTTTGAAAATTTGTACCTAAAGAAATCTGTGTTGAGCTCCGAATCCTCAGATTTGGGATATTTATGTCTATGATATACACTGAAGTGACAAAAGTCATGGGATAGCAATATGCAAATATACAGATGGCAGTAGTATCACAACGAAAAAGTATAAATGCGCAGTTCGTTTTCCAGAGCTTTCATTTGTGTTCAAGTTATTCATGTGAACAGGTTTTTCGTGATTTATGGCGGCACGACGAGAATTAACAGACTTTGAACGTAAAATGTTAGTTGGAGCTAGACGCATGGGTCATTCCATTGCGGATATTGTTAGTGAATTCAACATTCCGAGATCCACCGTATCAAGAGTGTGCCGAGAGTATGAAATTTCAGGCATCACTTCCCATCATGGACAGCGCAGTGGGCAATAACCTGCACTTATCGACCGAGACCGCCGACGTCTGTGTAGAATGGTCAATGTTAATAGACACGCAACACTTCGTCAAATAACTGCAGGAATCAATGTGGGACGTACAAGGGACGTGTCCAATAGGATTGTGCGGCGAAATTTGTCTTTCTTGGGCTATTACAGCAGAAGACCGACTCGAGTGCCTTTACTGACAGCACGACATCGCCTGCAGCGACTCCCCTGGGCTCGTGAGCATATCGACTGGTCCCTAGACCAGTGGAAAACCATGGCGTGGTCAGATGAGTCACGATTTCAGTTGTTACGAGTTGATGGTAGAGTTCGAGTGTGGCGCAGACCCCACGAAGCCATGGACCAAAACTGTCAGCAAGGCACTGTTCAAGCTGGTGGTGGCTGCATAATGGTGTGGGCTGTTTTTACATGGCATGGACTCGGTCCTCTGGTGTACCTGAACTGATCATTGACTGGAAATGGTTATGTTCAGCTGCTTGCAGATCACTTGCAGTCATTCATGGACTTCACGTACCCACACAACGATGGGATTTTTAAGGATGACAATGCGCCAGGTCACCGGGCCAGAACTGTTCGCGATTGGTTTGAAGGACATTCCGGACAATTCCAGCGCATGATCTGGCCACCTAGATCGCCCGATATGAATTCCATCGAGCATTTATGGGACATCATCGAAAGGTCCGTTCGTGCCCAAACTCCTGCACCATCCACACTTTCACAATTATGGACGTCTATACAGACAGCATGGCTCAATATTCCTGCAGAGGACTTCCAACGACATGTGGACTCCATGACACGTCGAGTTGTTGCACTTCGCCGGGCAAAAGGAGGACCGACACGATATTAACAATCATCCCATGACTTTTGTTACTTCAGTGTATATTAACGAAGGTTTTATAGGATTTCTGAATATCCTTAAGGTTGTTGGAGGCATCTTAGTGTAAATTCAGTTACAGCATTTTCTGAGCTCGACAAAGTTTAGGTTGAAAGATTGAGTATTACTTGCCGTTTTATCATAATAGCTCTATCACTTAAGCTTATTATGAGAAGTGTTACTGTTGAAGAATGGATTGAAGAAGAAGATTACTGAATTGGAAGAAATGCGGTTGTTGGATGTGCTGCTTTGAGAAGGTCGAAAAAGAATCAAATGAAAGTTCAGAAGACATTGCAATCATTGTAGTTGAATGAACATCTAGTCCTCAATCTTCAACGACAAGATCTCAAAAGATGTCAAAATGTTTTCCTTTTTTTCCCTTCTTTTTTTTTTTGGGGGGGGGGGGGTAGGTGGGATATCTACATTACGAAAGGCTCTGGGATCTATTTTAAAGCAGTATCAATACAAAAGTCACATAGTAGAACAAACCTACAATCGTAGGATGTAAGACAAGCTTTGATTTTGCTTACCAGTTTTTAAAAAAATACACGTCCCTATCAGAACAAAATACCTTACAGCATTTGTCGTGGGTCTTATGCGACTTGGTCATACCAGGCCCGAATGAGCGGAGATGTTTCGAAGGAAGGAAGAAGTGTGCGCCTTTCGTTGTGAACGAGCACCGTTCAGGTAAAAGGACGGCCTGGCTCGAACACACAACTCTTTCTAGGGGCAGTCCAACTCATTCATCCATCCGCAAATCAGAATTGAGATTCCAATCAGAGACCGACTCAGTACCCCCAAAGGTATTATTTGTGATGGGAACTTGGAGGACCTATTCAACGTGCCCCACTGCCATCAGCCAACATGGCGGTCTTTGGCCGAGACGAGGACAGAACTCGCTACCTTTCGGTAACGAGACTGACGCTTTACCAACCAGGCAATCACGGCCTCACATATTTGTTGCGATATATATACGATGTTGACCGACATTTAGAAATGGGACAACATCGTAGACATATCATAGAAAATTGTGTGCTGGTGGAAGTTGATTGTGTAAAGTCTTGGAGCATTTTATAGTCGATTAAGTCACGTTTAATTCCAGACGAAACAACGAATACACAGAAATGACTCATTTTGGATACTGCATGTCTTAACATTGTGCATGAATAGTCTCGGCATTCTGATTATACTAACACATTCATGGCGCGGGATCTTGACGAAAGTATGCTAGGAAACGCGGATCAAATCGTAGTACTACGACTTCCGCCTATAATGTGTTAATGTATGGTGTAGTTTCACTGCTGCTTTCGTTCTTAGCCGCTTTATACAGGAGAATAATTCTCTAAATTCTTTTAGTAGGTGTTTCATCACGAATAATAGTTATTGCGAAATTCGTATATCAGCCAGTCATCCCTGCCTTACAAAAACGCAAATGTGTAAGTATTACTGTCTTTATATAAAATAGTGCAGCATCCTTAAATTATCAGACAAGTGAATTGTTTCGTGCCCACTTTGGAAGATAATCGATTCACTGCCCGGCCTCTTCGGTCTCCATACTTAAATCCCTATTGATTTCTGTAGTAAGGATTCCTGCTGGTCGTATCGTTGAAATATGAAGGTATCCGACTGCGTTCGAAGGAAAATTTTAGAAAAATTATTTTCTTTAAATTATATTTATGGTTTTTAGATTTATTCTCTATTATAAACACTATAAATACAAAAAATATATATTTGAGAACAATATGTTTTGAAAAAAAGGAAAATTGGTAGTAAATTTTAATGAAATTTAACCAAAAAGGCTAACATTCTGCACTAAATGGTAATGCAGCAACCTTATTTTTTTTGTACGCAAGTTATGGAATGCAATGATGAATGAAATGAACGAAAATCTAAGAAACATTTTTAGATGCAAAGATGATATGGGTAAAAATATGCGTATATACGCAATTTTTCATAAATTCACACATTAATTTTTCTAAAAATACCTATAAATGAAAAAATATATATCACCTGCAAGAAAACTTTTGGTTCACTTCTTTGCCCACATTATTTAAAGCACAAGCTGAAATTTGTATGTCAGTGCCTCTATTAGTTTTGGAGATATCATGTTAATGGCGGAGAATTTTTATGAAAATGAAAGTTTTGAGAAAATAGAAGTTGAAGACACGTTTTAGCTGAAAAATATGTGACCCTGGATGATAGGGAAGGTCTTCCTTTTCCTTGAAAATATAAACTGTTTTGGTTAGAAGAAAATATGAGTTACAAGTAATATTAATATTATTAAAAGTTCGCCAATGTTCCCGACAACCAGTCTTTTTAACGTATTCGGATACCTTAAATCTCCATCATTGGAGAAACCGCTACTAGATTACGAGTATTTCCCAGGTAGCACAGTGCGTTGCACAATATTGTGTGATATTATATGGTATTAAACAATATTCCACAATATTAAACAATATTGCGAGTATTGATCAATGTCATACACTATCGTATAATATTTGGGTGCTATTAGAGTTACGAGTATTGCTTACAATATCAGGGCTTGTGAGTGAAAGCGGGCATTGAGCAAAGCCCTGCAGTATATGTATTTGGGTGTGTTCTTAAATAAACGATCAAATTGAAATATTCTTAGAATGCAGATGAAATACAGGCCTCCTTAATTATTATATCTCATTTTAAGTGATGAAAGTATTACCACAATCATTCTTTCCAATTATCAGATAAATTCGATTCCATACTTTAATTAACACGCTATTGTGCAATTAAAATTCTTGCTCCGTAATTTAGTTTCTAAATCAAAATAATTCGAATTTTAACCTTTGTAGCTGGTACCCGGCGCATTGCTGCAGCAGAAGAAATAGTTTTGGAAATATCGTTTGGAATTTGAAACAGTTCTCTCGTTTAATTAAGAATGATAGGAAGAATGATATTTATTGCCTTGTCGACAGTGAATACATTCATTGAAAGCGTAGGATACATAAAGGAGAAGCGTAAATAGTATTTGCTCTATTTTTATTATTCTATTCTAAAAACAAATATTCATTTTTATGTATTAGATTTGTGTATTCTTTTTGTATTATAATGCATGGTATTTTTTCAGAATGGTCATTAAAGAAACTATTTATTGTATCGTATGATTCGTTTCATATTCATTCAGAAGTTTAATATTAGAAAATGTGATTAAAATACTTTCTTTTGAAATTGATAAAATATAGAAAATATATTTATACCGTAAAATATTTACTATAGTTGAAAAGATAATTTTTTGAAAACTAAGATGGTGCAAAATTATTTGTACCATATTATTTCTCAATGCTACTACAAAATTTTATTAAATTTTTAGTTAAAATTTCAAGCTTATAGGGTTGGTTCCCCTTAAACTTTCTCGCACACTCTCTAATAAAATCATTACCTCAGAGAAAGACTTCAATTGCATTTATATACAATAGCTACGAAATACGAACGTCTAGCTTGAATGTAGCCTCTTTACTGAATCTGTTGTGTCTCCTTGGCGAGATATTTGGCGGTTAATCTACGATTAGTAGATTAGGTAAATAGATCTGAAAATATTTTTTATACTTTAGATAATTGTATTATGCATATAAACTTCTCATCAATAAAAGCAATATGTTATCGATGTTTTATCATAATCGGATGAAGGGTACGACAGCACATTTCATTCATTTTTATTTATATATTAGGTTGTTCGGAAAGTAATTTCGTTTTTTCCCGACAGAGGATTTAATTGTATTTTTCGCACCCAATTTCATACTTAAACCGCAAAATCATTTTATGTTTTAAGAGCTGATATAGCAAGGCTTGAGTGTGAAAAAGTGCAGCTGATTCTTCGCAGTAGTTTTTGGATGGTGCCCTTTTAAATATGGAGAGCAATAAACAGCATTTTCGTCATTTTTTTCTTTTTTGCTATAAAAGGTAAAAATGCTGTTCAAGCCAGAAATAAATTAGCCAATATGTGTGGAGAAGATGTGTTAACAGAACATCAGTACCAGAACTGATTTGCAAAATTTTTCCTTCAAATGAAGAGGCCAAAAACCACCTCGATCAGTTTTTTTTACAGCAAAGACCAAAACTTTTATGAGCGTGTAATCATGTTACTACCAAAAATATGGCAAAAGGTATTAGACCAGAATGGCAATTTTATAATTTAATAAATAATTTATTCATTAAACAAAAATTTCTTTTCATTTTGACAAAAAAAAAAACGAAATGACTTTCCGAACAACCCAATAGATTATTTTTAACTACTGATAAAATCATAGGATCAGAAATTTGATTACAAATTAATTGAATATGAGATGAAGAAAATAGAGAATTGAATTACTGAAGAATAGAGTTTTTCGGAAAACGGGGATAACAAATTTAAGAAGTTTTTAAAGGATAATATTTAATTCGTGATCTCTATAAGATTGAGTAGATAAAATGAAACAAATCATCTAAAAAGTTATCCTTAATAATATAGCTAATTACTCTCTCTATAAATGATTCTTTTTATTTTCCATGAATACCATATTTTTAATTTAACTTTTGAACCCCTTAAAAATGTTTCAATTTTAAAATTTGAATTAGTAAAGCATTATTTTAAGATATTTTAATGCTTTGGGGATTTTAGATTGGTAAAATAATTTAACAGAAAAATCCAAGAAAGCATAGATAAAATGAAACATAAATCAAATAATCTAAAAAAGTATCCTTAATAATATAACTAATTACTGTCTCGATGAATGATTTTTTTTTTTTTCCCAGAATAGCATATTTTTACTTTAACTTTTGAACCCTTTAAAAATGTTTTTAATTTAAAATTTGAATGTTAAACCATTATTTTTTTAGATATTTTATAGCGTCAAGAAATTTATATGAGTAAATTAATTTAATACGACAATCCATGTAATTTTTCGTTCGTCAGCTGTAATTTAATAATGCATTTTAAATCGTAAAAGTGTACTTCTAAATACATTTAGTTTTATAATACGTCAAAAGATGGCGCCATGAGTAGATACTTTCAATATGAGTAGATTAATTTGTTAAACTTAAGTAATACTTGATATTCGCACCTGACAAAATTAATAAACGTTATTAAATAATATTATTAAGATTTTTAATTCGTGTTTAGTTAAAACATTAATGCAAATAATTTTATAAGTTACAAACTTTGAATGTTGCACATTGTTCTATCATTCTTCATTTTTTAAAAATACATTAAACAAATCAAATAAAACATTAAAAAAATTAAATTAATTTCAGAATTTGAACTTTTTTCTGCAATATTTTTGTTACTACTGTAAATAACTTTTTATTAGTTACCACTGGGTTAGATTAACATTAATACCATTAATGTTAAATCTATCATTAATATTTCAATTGTTAGCAAATAATATTAATAATATTATTTGCTATATTTATGTCTGATAATTTTAATAGCTATTAAACAAGTTCATTTGAAAAAGTTAAATTAAAAAGTGGGATTTGCCCATTTTTCTCCAATGCTCCAAATTAGAAACGAAAATATTGAATTTTTTGTATCTTTAAAACATAAACATTGTGATTTTTTTTTTCAAACAAGTATATGTTGCTTTCCATGCAGATCTTCCGAGTAGAAATTGAGAATAATGATTTTTCTTTTAAGACAATAATGATTAATTAAATGATAATAGCTAATATTGCTTATTAACCAATTATTTTTCGTAACCAGTAATTCAATGACTCTACAAGGATGCTCCAATAAGAAAAATTCTTTATTTTTCTTATTTTTGAAGAATATACAAATTTAACAGAATCTTTAATTCAAATAATTTCTTTATTTCAAAATGTTTTGAAATAAGTGCTTTTTGTGCATAAGTTTATTTTTAATTACCCTCAAATATAAAAAAATATATTGTCGAAAATCAGATATAATACAAAAACAAAATAATTATGGGATCAAATAAATTGATTTGCAATTTACTTAAATAACTGTTCATATTTTTGATTTCACTTTGTTTCATTTTTGACAATGGTGGTAGCTATTAACTTTAATTTGAAACAAAGCGTAGAAAATAACTTTAAAGGTTTTTCGCTAGTATAAAATTTTATATTTTGTCACTTTTCGTAAATTAGATAGCATCCATTCCTGAAGTTTGAATTTAAGGTATCCGACTACTTTAAAAACACTGATTATAACCATCACATTGAAGAGTTTTATTATTATTATTATTGTAGGAATTGGGTGGAACAGAATGCCCATCCAACCACATTTCGATCAGTATCTTGGATCACTGAATGAAGGAAAAGAAGCTTTTGAATATGAAAGAAATTTATTTTCAGTAAAGAATAAGGATAAGACATTAACAATTATGACAGGATATTTACAACAGAGAAAAAAAGTACTACTTATAGATACCACCAAGGATGACATTACGTTTTAAAGATGCATAATCGGAACGATATGACACTCTCTATCCCCGCCTGCCGAGCGAATGTGTAGTTAGTTCGCTTTCTCTCAAATTTTTACGTCACGCTTCTTGGACTTTGGTTTATAGGCATTTTGCAGTATCCTTAGTGACATCTATTACAACAAATTGGAACTAAATATTTAACAGCAATGGCCGCTAATTAAATCTCTAATTAGTATTGTTATTTCTTTCAGTTCAGACTTTCCTCTCTAGAAAACAGCCAATCTTTGCTAAGAAAAGGAAAACCTGACCTATCATACAGAGGAATTTTAAAAATATAATATTTTTCAGCTAAAATTTGCCTTTAACTTCCATTTTTTCAAAACTTTAATTTTCACAAAAGTTCTGCACCCTTAGCCTAATATTTCAAAAACTAATAGATATATTCCTATAAACATTTCAGTGTGTGTTTGAAATAATAGGGGCAATAAAATGAACCAAACAATTTTTTTGTAGGCAAAATACTTTTTTCGTTTCTAGACGTTTTTAGAATAATTAAGTTGTAAATTTATGGTAAAAATGCATATATGGGTACATTTTTACCCATCACTTCCTTGCCTCTCAGCATTTTTATTAGATTTTGGTTTATTTCATTCATCATTAGATTCTGTAAGTTGAGTACAAAGAAAATAGGATTCCTGCATTGCCATTTTGTGTAGAGTGTTCACCATTTGGGTTAAATATGATTAAAATTTATGACAATTTTTCCTTTTTATCAAAATATATTATATTTTCAAATAATGTTTTTGTTTTGATAGTAGTTTGTATTATAATTGACAATGCATCTAAACACCGTAGTTTTAAATAGTTTTTAAAAAACCCAATGTTTTAAAAATATTCATTCGAACGTAGTCGGATATCTTAAAATATCGTTTTTTCTGTTGTAATTCAAGACGTTTGTACATTTCTATTAAAAAAAATTTCTTCTTTTTTTCGGTATCAAATAACAATTTTAAACTAGACTGTATACCATTGAATAAAAAGAAAATTAAATTGAAACATTTATCTAAGGGAATGTCAGACGTCATAACATTTGAAAACAAATAGTCTGCCTGCGTGAACGATGGTTGTGATTCTTTTTCATTTCCATCATGTTGATATGTAACATCTGCCGGGGATAGAAAGCAAGAAAAAATAGATTTTTTTTTCTTGCCAGCATCGTTTTAATGAAAAACCTTTGCGTCATTTCATGCCAAGGTCACGATAAAAATAATACCTAAGAATAATAAATTGTCTATGTTTTAAATCGACAAAATGTCTGTAAATATGAAGATGAATTAAGGTATCCGATGACGTTAAAATCACTGGTTATCGAACACATTGCCGAATTATTTTTTAATTGTTATTTCTTGTAGCTCAGACTTTCATCTTTCCAAAACAGATTATCTTTTCAAGGAAAAGGAGGGCCTGACCCATCATCCAGGTTCACATATTTTTCAGCTAAAATTTGTCTTTAGCTTTAGTTTTTTCAAAACTTTAATTTTCATGAACATTCTCCACCGTTAACATATTTCAATTACTATTATAGGTATTTACATCAAAAGTTTCAGCGTGTTTTAAATAATCTATACTTATAATAAAGCTCAATGTGTGTGTGTGTGTGTGTGTGCATGTGTGTGTGCGTGCGTGCTTGTGTGCGTGTGTGTGTGTTGGCGCTCTACTGGCCAGACCGTTGGACCTACAGCTTCCAAATTTGGTACATGTATATCTTGGAGGTCAGGAATGTGCACCTCGGAGCCCTTTTTTCGAATTTTTAATTAGAATTTGAATTAATTAAAATTTAAGCGAAATTTCGACGTTTTTCCACTATAACTTCCGAAAATATCATTGCACAAACGTTATTTTTATATCAATTTAAAGATTAAAAAATTAGCTTTCTAACGGTATCAGTTTCTTTAATTTATAATGTAAGCTTCTATTTTTAACGAATTTTTAAAGAAATATTTTAACCATGTTTTTATCACGTGACTGGATAAAAAAAAGTGCTGGAAGTTCGAATAAAAAAATTATCATCGCAAATCAAATCTAAAGAAATACAACTTTCAGCACGGGACTGCATGAAATAACATAAATATAAAAAGTGATATTTTCAAAAAAATAAATGCAAAGCAAAGAATTCTATGATCGTTTGCAATATCTAAATAATTAATTCAATAAATCTTCTTTACGGTAAACCTGATCGAATTTAGACAGAATATGCATTGGAATCCCGACTTAATGGCATATTTCTATTATCGTTTGCAATATCTGTATCATTAATTCAATTTTTTTTTCATTGTAAAATGTGATAGTTTCTAAAAAAATAGATGCAAAGCTAAGGTTTCTATAAAATCTGCAAGAGCACGTCAAAGGGAAAAAATTAGGTTTTATCATCGTGTTGCCATCATTTTGATAGAAGTTCAAATAAAAAAACTATCATCTCAAATTAAAAGTTAAGAAAGGCAACTTTTTGCACGTGACTGGATAAAATAAAAGAAATATCAAATGTGATATTTTCTTTAAAAAATGCAAGGCAAAAGATTTCGTTTGCAATATTTAAATCATTAATTGAATAAATTATCTTTATATATACAGGATTGAATTTATACAGGATATCCTTTCCAATGGCCAATTTGTAAAATATTATTAATAGGCATTTCTATTGTTTGATGCTATTAATTTGATCTAAATTAAGTAAATAATTATATTTTATGTAGTTTGATTTAAACAATGCATTTATGAATAATGAATTTTAGATTTCTTCATATTTTGCTCTGTGATCCATATTTTACAATATATTTTTATTAATATTTTAAATAAAAGTTGCTACATCAATCAGTCTTCTAAATCAATCATTAAAACTGACTGATTTATAAAATTAAAGAGTATTCTTAGGAAAACGCGTTCTTTTAGAACTTTCAGTCCATCATCTTAAAGAAAATATTAATTTCAGGCCAATCAATGTCCGGAGTTACATCAAGGCTAAT
>JAPMOQ010054004.1:22150-35294 GCA_026543055.1 Argiope trifasciata | reverse complement strand
GTGTGTGTGTGTGTGTGTGTGTGTGTGTGTGTGTGTGTGTGTGTGTTGGCGCTCTACAGGCCAGACCGTTGGACCTACAGCTACCAAATTTGGTACATGTATACCTTGGAGGTCGAGAATGTGCACCTCGGAGCCCCTTTTTTTG
This sequence comes from Argiope trifasciata, assembly GCA_026543055.1. Lineage (NCBI taxonomy): Eukaryota > Metazoa > Arthropoda > Arachnida > Araneae > Araneidae > Argiope > Argiope trifasciata. The sequence goes on along the minus strand of JAPMOQ010054004.1, from coordinate 35,149 downwards.
AATCAGTTTTTTTTAATTTATGAAGTAAGCTTCTATTTTTAACGAATTTTTAAAGAAATATTTTAATCATGTTTTTATCACGTGACTGGATAAAATAAAAGAATGCCGGAAGTTCGAATAAAAAAAACTATCATCGCAAATCAAATCTAAAGAAATACAACTTTCAGCACGTGACTGGATAAAATAACATAAATATAAAATGCGATATCTTCAAAAAAAAATGCAAGGCAAAGGATTCTAAGAAATCGTTTGCAATATTTATATCATTGATTCCATAAATCATCTTTTTTTACAGTAAACCTGATTGAATTTAGACAGGATATGCATTGAAATCCCGACTTAATGGCATATTTATGTAATCGTTTGCAATATCTGTATCATTAATTTAATACTTTTTTCCCTTTCTCTCTTTCTTTAAAAAACACATTTAATATTTTGGCGACATCATCAAAATTTTTTTAAATATTTTGGAAGCATAACCGATGGTTAAAATTGACTGATTTATAAAATTAAAGAATATTATTAGGAAAAGGTGTACTTTTAGAACTTTCCGTCCATCATCTTAAAGAAAATATTAATTTCAGGTCAAACAATGCCCGGAATTACTTCAAGGCTAATGAATATGTGATTTAATTGAAAATTTTAGAACGCTTTACACATGGCGAACCAGCTAGTCGCCAAAGGCGGCTAGTTTATAATAAAATGACTTGCATTAAGAAATCAAAAGTAAAGTGTTATTAAAAAGAATTTTATTCCATCTCTAGCTGTGTTATCGAACTTTTTGCTCTATTTAATTTCATTTTGTAGACATGGATCTTTCTAGAAATGTTTATTTAAAATATTGATGAATCTATACTAATATTATAAATCTGAGAGTTTGGATGGATGGATGGATGTTTGTTACTCCATCACGCCAGAACGGCTGAACAGAATTGACTGAAATTTAGCACAGAGATAGATTATAATCAGGAATAGAGCATAGGCATTTTTTACTCCGGTTCATTGAGTGGTTCATTTTTCATTAATTAAAAACTAACATTCGCGCCAAAAAGCTGAGACCATATCCAGACAAGGATAAATAAGGCTGCAGTTTTTTTTTTCCAACAAAAATGAGGTTAAGGTTAGCAGAATTTAAACATATTATTTCAAACGATTCTAATAATTTTCTTTGTGTCTGATAAATTTAATGTCAAATGTTGTTCATGAATCGATCTTTCGGATTCATTCTGAAGCACTTTTTAATTAATAGAAAACAGAATAAAGGAAATAACAAATGTCTAATCTGCATTTCTTTACCCCAACTGGCGTAGGAAAATCAGACATGTGCGTTATGCTAACTGACGTTGAAAGTTCATGCGTGATTGTTGACAACTGTGTTTTCATTTGAGCTAAAAGTTTAAAAATGATGTGTATCATACTGTTGTAGCTCTCTCCATCTCGATTCAGGGATAAAATGGATTGGACCGGACTTGATTTGCTGTTTTTTTTTATTGTGGGTATACAATGTAAATGAATTGTTTTAACGTTAGTTGTGTGTTATTGTTATTATTAAATTGTATTTATGTTGCATATTTTTCGTATATGCTTATACTTTTGAATGTATCGTTTTTAGGTTAGGTTTAATTTTTTTTTATTTTCAATATTTGATAGGTTTTCGTACATATACATGAAAATCCCCCCCCCGAACAGATTCGCTTGTAATAGCTAGTATTATGTATTCACTTTTAATGAAAGGCATCTCTAGCTGCAATACAACTTAAAATGAAAATTTCATTCAATTTCCTATGCTTGAAAATATTCCCAATTGTTTAGCTAATAAAAAGAAAACTTTTTTATAAATGGAGCAACTGGCAAAAGCATAGCGGAAGAGGAAGAGTCGAAAGGACTGTTTAAAAACTTTCAAAAACCCAGCCGTGTGATGATGTTCTTGTTTCTGCTATCATCATGCTTAAAATACCAAACAAAATCGAAGCGGAAATTGTACCCATTTTTGTCTCCAGCCTTCCGGGTTAACAATATCGATTATATTCCAAATTGTTATTGTAGTTATATGAATTACTAGCTATTACCCGCGACTCCGTTCGCGTGGAAATTTTGATGTGTATGTGCGAAAAACTATCACTATGGCAAATAAAAAATTCAATCCTGATCTAAAAACGATACATTTAAAAGTACAGGCATATGCGAAAAATATATAACATAAATACAATTTAATAATAACAATAACACGCAACTAACGTAAAAAAAAATTATTTACATTGTAGAGCAGGAATGAAATAAAACAACAAATCAAGTCCTGTCAAGGGAGATAGCTACAACAGTATTATGCACATCATTTTTAGATTTTCAATTTAAATGAAAACATAGTTGTCAACAGCACCGCGCGAACTTTCATTGCCAGTTGGCTTAACGCATATGTCTCTCTTTCCTACGTTGGGATAACACAATGCAGATTAGAAATTTTTTATTTCCTTTATCCTGTTTGTTTTTCATTTAAAAGTACTCCAGAATGAATCCGGAAGATCGATTCATTCACAACATTTGATTGTAAATGCATTAAATACTAAGAAATTAACAGAATCTTTTGAAATAATCGGTCGAAATTCTGCAATACCTAACCGTATTATTGTTGGGGGAAAACCTGGAGCTTTATTTATATTTGGCGGGATTTGACCTCAGCTATATGTCTCGAAAGTTAGTTTTTAATTAATAAAAAAATAATAACTCAATGAACCGGAATAAAAAGTAGCCTATGCTCTATTTCTGGCTTTAATCTATCTTTGTGCAAAATTTAATTCAATTCCGTTCAGCCGTTCTGGCATGATGGAGTAACAAACATCCATCCAACCTTTCACATTTATAATATTAGTATAGATTTCATAAATTTGTAAATTTTAAATACCATTTCAAGGGGAAAAACATATTTACATGTGTAGCATCATAATGAGATTGACTGCTTTGATAAGAAGATGCATCATCTGTATTATAAAATCCAATAAATTTGTATCACCGAGTGGTGTTTGACTTTCCTACGCCAGTAGGGGTAACTCAATGCTGATTGGAAATAAAAGTTTTATTGCTTAATGAGTGTGACAACCAACTTTTATTTGTAATTGATTTAACACCCCTTTTATATCATTGCCACCTTCATGGACGGCAATATAGGACCCGAATGAAAGAATTGGGAGCTCACCGAAATGTTGTTTCGGACTATAGTCCAGAGCATTTTCGGTGGCCTAGTGGTTCAAGCCCGATTTCACCGAAGAACCGTCGTGTAAGCGAGTTTGATGTGTATTTGGTTCGTGCCAAATATCCTCCCTTTCGGTGAGGAGAAGGGGTTACCACGTTAGGTGTCGTTCTCGTCATCTGACTACGGTTCAAAATTAAGGTATCCGACTACGTTCGAAGGATAATTTTCGAAAAATTGGAGTTTTTAAAAAACTATTTTAGATTTTTAGATGTATTATCAATTATAAACACTATAAATACAAAAAAAGATATTTGAAAATGTAATATATCTTGAAAAATAGGAAAAAGTGTAGTAAATTTTAATTAAATTAAACCAAAATGGTTGACACTCTATACTGCACAGAGTGCAGCAATCTTTTTTTTTTTTCTTTGTACATAGGTCATTGAGTATAATGATGAATGAAATGAACCAAAATCTAGCAAAGATGTTGTGATGCAAAGAAATGTGTAAAAATATACATACATATGCATTTTTCCGTAAATTCACAACACAATTTTTCTAAAAACAGCAAGAAATAAAAAACTATTTCACCAACAATAAATTTTTTGGTTCCTTTCACAGTCCATTTTATTTAAAACATAAACTGAAATTTCTATGTAAATACTTCTATTAGTTTTTGAGATATCGTGTTAAAGGTGGAGAATTTTTATGAAAATGAAAGTGTTGAGAAAACTGAAATGAAAGACACATTTTGGTTGTTAAATAAGTGACCCTGGATGATAGGTCTGGGACGTCTTTTTCCTAGAAAAGATAAACTGTTTTGGAAAGAGGAAAGTCTGAACTATAAGAAATAATAATAATAATAAATCGCCATTCTGTTCGATAACCACTGTTTTTAACGTAGTTGAATACCTTAATGTAGATCAAATTAAATGGTATCAAAATAAAACATAAAAAAATTATATTTCAGAGAAAAATTCCAAAGATATGTAAGAAGTAAAAATAGATTTACAATATAGATATATACTCGAAAGAGTGAGAATGTTGCCAGATACCATCAATAAATTCACAAAACGTGGATGTTCAAAAACTCTGACAGTGAACTAGCAACATCATAAAATTATTATTTTGTGTTTTAATAGCCAAAAAAAAATTCTAAAAGTGGCATTTTACAACTTCCGTTCGCAGACTGAGACTTCCGGTTAATTTTCAAGTACACTGCACTTTTTTAAAATTTGATATATAATGGCTTCTAGATGACATAAAATGAAAAGAAAAACGGTTTTGGGAAGAAAAAATGTTTGATTTTGAATATTTTTGCAAAAAGAATAACCAATGTGGTAAAAAAAATGCCATTTTCAACGTATTGCAATATAATATTTACCTTCTAAGTGATAAAGAATTGCCATTTTCAACGTATTTCAATATTATATTTACCGACTAAGTAACAAAAAATGCCCTTTTTAACGTATTGCAATATTATATTTACCATCTAACAAAAAATGTCATTTTCAACGTATTGCAATATTATATTTACCATCTAACAAAAAATGTCATTTTCAACGTATTGCAATATTATATTTATCTTTTCAGTCATAAAAAATGCCAATTTCAACGTATTGCAATATTACATGTACCTTCTAAGAAATAAAAGAGGCCATTTGCATTTTTTATTTCTTAGAACTCACGTTAAAACTATTCTATTTAAGACTATTCAACGTATTGCAATATTATATTTACCTTCTAAGTAAAAAAATGCCATTTTCAACGTATTGAAATACCTTCTAAGTAAATGTTGAAGAAATTCACAAAAATATTTTATACATTTGATACCAGGAATGTAGACTAATATAATTTTTTTTGCTCTGGAAAGCAGGATACGAGCATGAGGCCATCTGCTTCACGTTCTCACATCCTTGTTCATTCTTCATGCATAAAAAAAATACCCCACAGTCTTCCTTCTCTTACAAGCATCCCAAACGGAGTGCATAAATAACTGCAGAAATCGTAAAGCAATTTGAAACTCGATCCTTTTGATGCTTGGCGTCCACTGGAAGAAAAGAACGACAAAAAAAGATGGGGTTTTCTCAATGTCGTGAGGTCAAATCAAGCAATTCACGCTCACATGAGATGCGCCGTGGCATTTGAATCCTCCTCTGCGCTTCGTAGACATGAACCAAATGGAATGGCTTTCCAAAACTATCCGACATACTCCCTACTGTCTTACCGTCAAGAGGAAAACCCTAGTAACCCTAAAAGTAGGGGTCAGTTGGCTGAAAAACGGGATATCCTGATACATTTTGGGGGTGAAGGAAAGGGCAGTATATTTTGGCGCCAAAAGAACCGGTATCATAATTAGAAGAATCGTCGATTATATATTCAGCTAGTAATAGATGCCAGCTAAATAATTCTGAATAATGTTTTAATTTATTACAATTCTTTAGAAATATTTATTCTTCAATAATTTGTGGATATTACGTTATAAATTATATATCTGTAAGAAGTGCTACGGAGGACTGGGTAACGAATAATGAGTTATTCCAAAGATTCCGATAAACTCTTCATTAATTCTTAAAAGAATATGAAAGGAATAACTATCTTTAATGTTGCATATTTATGGATTTATTTATATATTAATTCTATTGCTGAATTTTATGTTTTTACTTTTTATTAATATCAAACAGTAACAGATTTATTATGAATCAAACGGTTCCAAATTAACTTTTTTTCTGATTCTAAGTTTATTATTTCAAACTATCTTTTTCACCTTATTAAAAAATAATAAATTCTAATGCAAAACTGGTGATGGGGGATTTTGGTCCTAAAACGTAAGCTTTCCACTCTTAAAGACACATGAATCTTCAAGAAAATATCAGATTACTTTGTTATTATCCAATGTTTTTTTATTTAATTGACGAGAGTCTCAGGTCTTGGAAAAACCAATACAAAAACAGTTGAAAAAATATCGTTGATTTATGTAATACATTATTTTAAAGCTTAAATAGCGAAACATTTCTAAGTTTATCTACAATTTAATATAATTTGTCATATAAATAAACTTGTATAAACACAAGCGAAAAGAATTTCTCTCCTCATGAAGAGCGCTTAGTTAGCCAAATGTTGTGGTCTGCTTCAATGCGGGGCCGCGGTGGCCTGGTGGTAAGGTCTCGGCTTCGGAACCGGAGGCTTTCAGGTTCGAGACTCGATGCCACCGAAGATCCGTCGTGTGAGGGGGTCTCTTGCACGTTCAATCTGTCAGGCCAAACATCCTCCCACTGGTGTGGTGTGGTGCAGAGCGAGGGTGACACTTCATGTGTCGTCCTCGGCATCTGTCCGTTGTTCAAAATGACGAGGTCCGTCCCCTCGTGTTGCTTTAATTGGGACGTTAATATAACTAAACTAAACAAAACTGCTTTAATGCCAGCTTCCCTCCTCTATCGTCTTCTTACAGCAACCATGTTCAGGGTTTTTCTTGTGACGGTAGGACAGAACTCTCTAATGTAGGCACTAGCCCTTCCGCCCCCCACCTGGTATAAAATTGTGGACCTTGGGTAAAGAAGAGATTATTTAAATGATACTAGGGGGCTCCGCTCCCTGTTCGCTTATGCTCGCCAACCCCCAGGAACTATTAATGTATCCGAACACGTTCGGAGCACTTTAAAAAAAAAACATGGTGTAGACATACTTTAACCTTATTTCTAGGTTCAAGACTATTCAAAATTATTAATAGAATGTCAATATTTGAAATCTGTTGAATACTGTTGTTAACTGAATCTGTTGTGTCTCCTCTGCGCGTTATTTCTTGATTAATCCATGGTTAATAGATGCGTAAATAGATCCAAAAATATTTTGCATACTTTAGATGATGGTATTATGCCTATAACCTTTGCGTAAATGCAAGCAATATGTGATCGAAGTTTTAACGGAATCGTATGAGCGGTACAGCAGCGCATAAGAGACATACAAACAAACATTTATTTTTATTTATACAGATTAATAATTAGTTTCTTTTAAGTTATTAAATTATTACTTCGTCTTCAAAGATGATAGTTTAAAACGACATTTTTCTTTAATTTATGAATATTTTTCATGAACCATTTGTATAAATCTTTTGCAAATAATTTATAAAATCTCTTGCAACTAATTTTGATTAGCAAATTTGAGTCGTGTTGATTTTTCATAATAAAACATAAAATACATTGCGTTAAATATCAAATTTTAACGTAATATGAATTAACAAATACAACTTTATGAACATGATTTTACTGCAAAATCTCATCTTGCATTTTGTATTTCATGAGCGCTTTTGGATTTCTCTGAAATAAATTTAATAAGAATCTAATTGCTCAATCCACTCAAACTGCACGTTTTATTTATTGCAAAAATTTGACACGGTATTTCAATCATTTTCGCAATCTTTTATCTTTTACTTTATCGATAAAAAAGCCATTGTTTACCATCGATAGCATTAAAACGTTGATCAACAATAAAACAATTACTGAGATTCATATCTGATATGGGTGTGCTCTTGTTTTATAAGTTTTGAAATTTTCGGCTGTTTCTGATTCAAAAGAAATGAAATCAAACAATTTCAGACTGATAAAAAATTAATCACAATAAAGATATAAAAATGTTATTAAAATTTCTTTTATTTCATAAGATGAATCAATCTTCATCGCAAAATTAAACATATATTTATTTAACAATACAATTAAATACTTATAACTTAAGGTAACCGATTGCGTTCGAAGGAAGTTTTTTTTGAAAAAAGGGATTTTTCAAAAATTATTTAAAACTATGGATTTAGACGTATTGTCAATTATAATACAAAATACAATAAATAAAACACAATTATTTGAAAATATATTTTGAAAAATAGGAAAATGTGTAGTAAATTTTTATGAAATTTAGCGAAAGTAGTTAAAAATCTTTACAAAATTGTTATGCAGCAATCTAGTTTCTTCTTTGTACACAAGTTATAGAATATACAGATAAATGAAATGAACCAACATCTAAGAAAAATCTTGAGATGCAAAAAAGATGGGTAAAAGTATGCGTATATGTGCATTTTTTCCATCAATTTGCAATTTAATTTTTCTACAAACAGCTATAAATGAAAAATTGTTTCACCAACAATAAAACTTTTCATTGCCCATATTATTTAAAACACATGCTGAAAGTTTTATGTAAATACTACTATCAGTTTTTGAGATATCATTTTAAGGATTGAGAATTTGTATGAGAATTAATGTTTTGAGAACGTTGAAGTGAAAGACAAATTTTAACTGAAAATACGTATGTGATCCTGGATGATAGGTCAGGCCTTCCTTTTCCCCCAAAAAATATAAATTGATTTAGAAAAAGGAAAGTCTGAACTACAAGAAAAAACAATGTTTAAAAATTCGCCAATATGTTTGATAACCAAAGTTTTTTACGTAGTCGGATACCTTAAACTATCTTTATCGTCTTTATCTACTTTCATTGTCGTTAGGTGCTAATAGATCTTGTAGTGAGAATTATTTTCAATTGCCAGAACTGTAATGCGCCGCCAAATAGGATAACCGGACCCATCGCCAAATAGAATTACGAAAATAGATTGACAAATATTGAGTGGCAAACCCTCACAATAGAAAACGAATTTTTTTCAAGATTTCTTCATTCGGTGTGTAATTCCAATAAGTGCATGCTGCGACACAATTTTTACATTTTGGTTGTAATTGTTTTACAGTACTGGTTAATTAAGATTTATTTCAAATATTACTTGACTAATTCCTATAATTTCCAATTCCTCATTCGCCATTTTTTATTAATTAATTGACATCTCTTCTTCAATATTTGAAAATCCTTCCTCACCAGCATCTTTTCCAAGCTATATTAATTTTATTTTATCGTTTTATTTTTTTGTGATGATCGTTTTATTTTTTTATGATGATCGTTTTATTTTTTTATGATGATCGTTTTATTTTTTTATTATTATCGTTTATTTTTTTACTATCGTTTTATTTATATTTTTTTACCATCGTTTTATTTTATGAATATTTTAATATTTTTATTTGAATAGGACCGTTTAAAATGTATATAATTAATTTAAAATTGCTAATAACACCTATGAATTCTCCGTACGAAATCTAATAGGAGTGAAATTCTGGAATGAATTTCTTGTTAGGTATTATTAGCAATTATCAAGATTATTTCTTGATACACAATAGCAATTATCAAGCTAATTTCTGTTTAGAAATTATCTTGATTATTTCTAAACAGAAATAATCAAGATAACGTAAATGCGGATAATTTCGTCTTGCCCCACATAAGTATTGGCTCCATTGCTAAAGATTGAAACAATCGTTCATATTTAATGATCAAATATTTTACACGTATTTCTCTAAATAAGAGTTTTAAGTATAAAATCTAAAATCATTTGGTTTGATAATGATTATGCATTCAAAGTAACTTTCTTAAGGGAATTACTTGTTCCTTTTTTAAAAATCCAAGTTAAAATATTGGACTGATGCATTCAGTCCTTTGGTTAATTACCATGCGTAATAGCCGTGTTTACTATCATCCAATAATTCATAGCTGGTACCCGGCGTGTTGCTGCCACAGAAGAAATAATTGTTGTAATATCGTTTGGAATTTGAAATAACTGTCTCCTTTCATTAGGAATTATTGAAAGTATAACATTTATCCATCGTGAGAGTGGTTTCTAAAGGGGCAAGGAGACTTTCTTAGTGAATAACAGCATGCTTTTGAAAAAGTTTGTCGATATAAGAGAATCCTTTTCATACACGATGAAACTAAAAACATACATGGAAGATTTGTGAAACAAAATAAAATTCCACATTTGTGCTTTTACAATTGCTTTTCTAGGCTTTGTTATTTTATTTTTTCTTAAACACTATCTACACCTTTACTTGCTTCCGATTCACTTCAACAAAAAAATAGTATCTGGTTATTGCTCGTTACACCGAAATAATAGCGCAATAAACTGTAAATTCCTATCGCCGCAGAAATATTTTTCTGTAAGTGTATGAAAAATTCCAGTTATTGATTACTACCTGGTACCCGACGCGTTGCTGCCGTAGAAGAAATAATTTGAGAAATAGCGTTTGAAAGTTAAAATAACTGTCTTGTTTAATTAGGAATGGTAGAAAAAATAATATTTATTTTCGCATCGGAAATTAATTCATTCATTGAAATGGAAGGATATTTAAAGGAGAAGCGTCAATAATATTAATTCTATTTTTTTGAACTTTATTATTCAAGACTTTAAAGCTAGTAATATTTTTGTTTTTATTTTTCCATCTTCAGCAGAAACAAATAAGTGCAAGTAATAAGTATTCAAAATTTTATCGCAATCGAATGAGAGATATGGCAGCGCTTCAGAGGAAAGCAGAAAAAAAAATCATTTTTATTTATATAGATTTTTTATACATAGAAAAGTGCATCAAAGTTTCTCACGTGATATTGCTGCCACATGGCAAAACATAATAACGCATCTCATAGAGCCTATAAGTTCATGTTACCTTGTTCCAAATTTTATTTATTTTTTATAGCTTGAGAATTCCGAATGAATATGAAACGAATCACGAGATACAATAAATAGTTTCTTTCATTACCATTCTGAAAGAACACCGAGTTTCACAGTTCTAAAAGAATACACAAATCCAATGTATAAAAATGAATATTTGTTGGTAGAATAGAATAAATACTATTTATTCTTCTATTTCATACAACCAATTTTAATGAATGTATTCATTGCCTGCAGGAAAATAAATATCATTCTTAATTAAACAATATAAATTTATCAAATTCAAACGATATTTCATGATTATCAAAAAGCAATTTTTCAACTATATTGGCGATTTTATGGTATAAATATATTTTCTCTGTTTAATCCATTTTAGAAAGTAATTATTTTAATCCCATTTTCTAAAATTAAATTTGAAAATTCTGAACGGATATGAAACGAATCACGAGATACAATAAATAGTTTCTTTCATCACCATTCTCAAAGAACACCAAGCTTTACAATTCTGAAAGAATACACAAATTTAGTTTATGAAAAGGAATATTTGTTTGTTTGCCTTTTATATACTGTGGAACCATTCATCCTATTTCGATACACCATTTATGCTATTTTGATAAAACATTGCAAAATTATTGATTGATTGCACTTAATATTTTCTTCTCCGTCAGCAACACGACGGGTACCAGCTGGTCAGTTATAAAATCCCGTCTTCTAAAACATTAAAAAGACCATTTAAATGTGTGTATAAATGTACAAATTAATAGAGACCAGAAATCATCACGCATATTTATCAAATGCTTCCTCTTTATTTACATAACGCGTACATTGTAAATGAGCACGACTGAAAGCGGATAAACAAAAGTAAACAGAGAGTCTGGAGTGCTGTCCTCGAAGAGTGTTTACCTTTCTCTTTATTCAGATAAACTGAACGATGCGATATCGATTAAAGATAAATCTGCTAAAGGCGTGTGACCTTTACAAGATTAATTGGATTCAATGGTTAAGTGTTATCTTCGTGATACTCTTCATTCATCCTGTAGATAATGTAATTAACAGTAATCAGATTGGCTTTCAAATTTGAAAAACTTTTTTTTGCGTACCTTAGGGATATAAATGATGTTTATTATCTCAATATTCAGAGAGAATCACTACAGTTATCTTTTCTAAGTAGTATTGAATAAAAATTGTGTATTTTTGAATAATTCTCCCTTTATTCGTGTATTAGTTAATTCGTTCATAAAATTATCATAAGATTATCCTGTAATGCTTATTAAAGCATGAACAAGTATAAGAACTCTTATTATGATTTGACTCACAGAAAGTAAAACTGAAATCCTATTAATCCTTGATCTAATAGAAATATTATTAAAACATGAAAATCCTTCAGCAATTAATAATTTCTCAGGCTTTCAATACTTAAAATTACTTACTTAATACTTAGTTTTACAATTCTATAAAAATTGTAAAGCTTGGTGTTCTTTCAGAATCGTAATGGAAGAAACTATTGATTGTATCTCGTGATTCGTTTCCTATTCGTTCAGAATTCTTAAGTTTAATGATAAAAATGTGATTAAACTATTTTTTTAAAATTGATTAAATATAGAAAATATATTTATACCGTACAATCTTTAATATAGTTGAAAAGATATGTTAAAAAATAAGATGATGCAAAATTATTTGTACTATAATATTTTTGGAAGTTACTGCAAAAAAAAACGTTTTTCTAAATGGTTTGATAAAATTTCAAACCTATAGGATTTGTTCCCCTAAAACTTCCTCGCTCATTCTGTAATAAAATTATTAAAACAGAGAAAGACTGACATTGCATTCACATACAATATCTACGAAATATCAACGTCTAGCTTGAATTTAGAATCTTTACTGAATCTTGCTGTTGTATTTTTGGCGAATTATTTGGCGGTTAATATATGGTAAATACATGGGGTTAAATAGATCTTGAAATATTTTTTATACTTTAGAAAATTTTACTATGCTTATAACGATCCCGTAAGTGCAAGAAATATGTTGTCGAAATTTTATTGAAATCGGATGAGTGGTACGGTAGGGCAAAAAAGATATACAGACAAACATTCATTTTTATTTATATAGATTAAATATAATATAATAAACATTATAATATTTATTAGAAATTTCTATAAAGTTGCACTAAAATGCTTGCATTATGTCGTGCAACTTATTGATGATTAATCGAGAAAAACACGAATAAATTAAGTACTGGCCATGGTACATAAAAACGAAAAGTTTTTCAATGGCAATTGTT
>JAPMOQ010054004.1:0-13924 GCA_026543055.1 Argiope trifasciata | reverse complement strand
TCCTTCAAAGTAATTTCTTAACTCAAAATGGAAATCCTTCCAAGATTTTTCTGGGTTTTTTCTATGAGTTGCGAAAAGATGTCGCAATTTCTCTGCGTTTAATTTATATCTTTTTAAAAGCATAGCTTTTATATGTTCGAAATCTTGAGCTTTTTCCTCAGATTCTCTTGAAATAATTTTTACAACTTCATTTGGCAGAACGCCAAGTAAATATGCTACCCAATGTTTCTTATCTATTTTTAAAAATTTCATTTGTCTTTGAAAGACATTGATAAACAGTGACATGTCATCTTGTTGAGGGTCAAACTCAGGAATTAGACTCTTGAGTTGTAAATTTAGTTGATTTGGTGATGCAGCGACGGAACTTGAAGGCGATAGCTGTGCAAGTTTTTGGACTTCTAATTCCAGACGAAGTTTTTCTAATTTAAACGCGTTTTCACGAGAAACTTTTTCTTCCTCTTTTGCGGCAATCCTTTCACCGATCACCAAATTTAGGAATTCTCGCACAAAGTCTTCATCGTAGTTTTTACTGCGTATTATTAAGTCTTTTATGTCTGGGAGACGCGCATCTTTCGGCACTTCAATACCCATTTCCTCAGCCACAAAGATGAGATCGGCTTTAAGACCCTTACCCAAGAAACTCATCCTTGTTGTTAGGTTTAGGCACTAGTACACAACACCTTTCCGTTGTTCACAAAATCACGTCTTTTACATTATATTTAAAAGAAATTTAAGAGTATAAAAGAACACTTGAAATCACTAAATAATTTACAAAAATAAACACAAACGCACAAGATTAATTAAAGATAATATCAATTTCATAACAATATAAAGTTTTAAATTATTGTAATCGGTTAAACTTATGAATTTCTTTCTAGAATATTATCATAACATTTTAAAATTTTCAGTGGTTATATTTATTTCTTCAATAAAATAATATTTACCAAAATTTATTAAAAGAACATGTCATTTCTTAAAGAATAATCAAATCAAGAATAATCATGAAAAGTTGTATAAATACTCATAAAAAGGAAAAAGAATATATTTCTACATCACCCGCTTAAAAAATAAAATACAGAACAGTTCTGATAGAAATAATGATCACTTTTTTTTATATATATATATATATACACACATTAAATCTTTGAAACCACAATCGGAAAAGATCTTTCCTTTCTATTTTATTTATTTGCGCCAGTAATACTACTCATTTCTACTCATTTAATATATCATAAATGAATCATTCAGATTATTTTTCTGCATCCGGTGTATCACATTAATATTCCAAAAACCAAAGACAGAGAAGGGGGGGGGAAGCAGACATTTGGCGCGCCGAATAATGGTGAAGCAAAAGAGCAACATTTGCGCTTCGTTCCGAAACCGAAACTGACGAAAGAAACTTAAACTATATATTATTGGTTGGAAGAAATATTTTTTCAAACAATTATAAGTTTTTAACACCAATAGAAAATCTACATACAGAAATATGAGAAAAGCTTTTAAAGAACTGCTTTTACAAAGCTTTAAATTGACTGTTATATCATGAGTTTTATACAACAATATTATACATATGCCAGGGGTGTGGCAAATTAAGTTAACACAAATTTATTTCATCTAAACGTAAGAATTAGCATTTCATTCTTTACCAGGATGGCTAAAGAAATAAAGTATTCAAAAATTGAAACAAAAATAATTACTTACCATTTAATGAAGCAACGATGGGATCTAACACATCCGTTTGGCAATAGAAAGCCTTTTTCCTCCAGGGCGGGGAATTAACATAATCCAATGAAATCTTGCACAGGAAGTGCATTCGAATTGCTTTAACTTGAAAAAAAATTGAGCCAAGCCTCTGTGTTCGGAACTTTTACTCTGTTTTTTGAAGGCTGAAATTTAAAAGCACGGTTGCGCGGCAATGCGGGGGTGCAATTAAATGCTAGGCGTCAATGTAAACGCAATTAAAACACGTTGGGCGCCAATGTGACCGGTGGTTGGTGGGTTCTAATTAAGATAAGCCTTCTTGTGTAACAATAATTTATTATTTAAACATATAAGGTTACGTTACACACAGACACAAACAGAGAGTGGACAAAAAACACGTCAACACATAACGATAACAGAGGCTTAACTGACTGTCTCTCTAAGCACTCGCCAGAGGGCGGCGTGTAATGAGTGAATCATAGTGTAGGGGGAAAGAGAGTGCTACAACTCGATGATGTTGCCAAAATAATAAATATTTTTTTTAAAAGAAAGCGAGAAAGGGAAAAAAAGTATTAAACTGATGATACAGATATTGCAAACAATTTCATAAATATGACATTAAGTCGGGTTTTCAATGTCTAAATTCAATCAGGTTTACCGTAAATAAAGAAGATTTATTGAGTTAATGATATAGAAATTGCAAACGATTGTAGAAACCTTTGCTTTGCATTTGTTTTTTAAAGAAAATATCACATTTTATATTTATTTTATTTTATCCAGTCACGTGCTGAAAGTTGCATTTCTTTAGATTTATTTGCGATGACAATTTTTTTTATTTGAGCTTCCGGCATTCTTTTATTTTATCCAGTCACGTGATAAAAACATGGTTAAAATACTTCTTTAAAAATTCGTTAAAAATAGAAGCTTACGTTATAAATTTAAAACACTGATACCGTTAGAAAGCAAATTTTTTTATCTTTAAATTGATACAAAAATCATACTTGTGCGATCATATTTTCGGAAGTTATAGCGGAAAAACTTCGAAATTTCGCTTAAATTTTAATTAATTCAAATTCTAATTAAAAATTCGAAAAAAGGGCTCCTAGGTGCACATTCCGGACCTCCAAGGTATACATGTACCAAATTTGGTAGCTGTAGGTCTAACGGTCTGGCCTGTAGAGCGCCAACACACACATACACACGCACACACACACACACACATTGAGCTTTATTATAAGTATATAGACTAGTTGGCATCCGGCGCGTTGCTGCAGCAGAAGAAATAATTTTGTAAACATCGTTTGGAATTTAAAATAACTGCCTTGCTTAATTAGGAATGACAGAAAGAATACTATTTATTTTTGTACCGGAAATGAATACATTCATTGAATTCGAAGGATGTATAAATGAGAAATGTAAATAATACTAATTCTATTTTTTTTTAATTTGTTATTCAAGACTTTAAGGTTGGCAATATTTTTCGTTTTTTCCATCTTCAGCAGAAACAAGTGCAAATAATAATTATTCAAAGTTACATTGCAATTGGATGAGCGGTATGGCAGCTCATGAGAGACATACAAGCAAACATTCATTTTTATTTATATAGATTTTGAGTTATTTTTATTTATATAGATTTTGAGTTGCATTTATTTATATAGATTTTAAGTTATATTTATTTATATAGATTTTGAGTTATATTTATTTATATAAATTTTCAATTATATTTATTTACATAGATTTTTTTCAAATGCCATTGGTTTCAAAATGAAAGGAAGAATAAAAAAATTTATAAAATTATGATAGATAAAAACCTGTATAATATTTTAAACGTTGTTTACACTTCATCTAGTAATGGATAGTAATATCCAAAAATAGGAACTTGATGTCATATGATTTCAAACAAATGATTTAAAATGCTACATGAAACAATAAAAAAAGATTATGTTGAATCGAGCCTGTTTTCAAAGCCAATTTCCGAAACATTATCTATTTTAGTTTCCAAATGTATGAAATAATTTGATGAATTATTAACACGCAAAATTTGAGTTTTATTATTTAATTTAATGTTTTTTATTAGCTCGCAACAATTTACGATATTTTTAATTTATTAAATAAATTATGCAAATAAGAACTAGACACAAATGGAATATTATTTATGCCAGAATAACTTATTTAAAAAAAATCTTTATTTAATTAAAATAAAGCAACTTTCACAACAGAAAGTAATTAAAATAACATGATTTCCTTATTCCTTTATTTTAAAAATATTTTTATAGACTTTTTAAAATTTGATAATATTTTATTTGAAAAATCTAAATTTGGAAAATATTTTTTTCAACTCATCTTTATAAAGAAAAAGAATTATCCCGTTAATTTCTAGTATTTCCACTGTACTCAGCTCATGTTCTAAAATAATGATTATCTATACAACGTATACGAAAGAAATAAACAGGAAAAGACATAATTTTTTAAGAGAAATAAATGTAAAATTATTTGGAAATTAATTTCTAAGAAATGCTTCAAATTAATTTCAAAAATTGATATTTTTCTAACATTAATTGCAAAATATGTCATTTTTTTAGAGGGGATTTTAAAATATATTTCTGATTTTAGGAAAAAAGGCTTTCGCAGCTATTATAAAAATTCCTAATAAATAATATTCAGCATAGTTTTTATATGATTTATCATTTTTAGTTCAGATATTACAAATCGTTGACTCACTTTATGAATAGGAATATATTAATGCTAAGATATTGTTAAATAATATCGTAATATCTACTAAACATCACGCTAATTATGAAAAAAGAACAAAAAATTAGCTCCGTGATAATCGTCCTTCTCTTCTCCAACATTTCCTCCTCTTTTATTGTCTCAGTTGCAATCTGACAACAAGATTGCACCGAAATAACTGCAGAACAGCGATTCTGGAGGAAGTAAAAGTTTTGTTTGTTTTCCAGAAATATACAACAATAGCTCTCGAGCCAATGATGTTGAGTGAAAGGCTTGGCTATAACCGAGCAAAATCTGAAACGAGATGATTAACCTTGGAAAAATAACAAGCGGTCTTTTCCTCATATGCTCGCTATGCATGCTCTTTGAATTTGATAGGTAATAAATGGAATAATGGAACAGAAAAGAACTCATGTCGTAGAAATCATAAATTTCTCGTTGGATTTCAGTAGCATATTTAATTCTGGGTTAGGAGTGGCAAAGTATGTTTTAAGGTGCAGTATCTTTTATTTATGAGCTTTATTTTCATCAACAAGGTTTTAATATTTAATTTTTATGATCAAATACCCAGGGCATATCTATTTCTATATTCATTTATATACGGCTACAAATTTGCAGAATTAACCAACCAGTTTTTTAATAACTAGTTATGAATTTAAGATTGTACTTTGATTTAAGGTATCCGACTACCTTCGAAGAAAATATTTTGAAAAAATGGATTTTTTTAAAACTATTTATAGTTTATAGATGTAATGTCAATAATAAAAACTGTAAATATAAAAACAATTATTTGAAAATATATTTTGAGAAATACGATTATTTGTAGTAAATTTTAATGAAATTGAACCAAAATGGATAACACTCTAAGCAAAATGGTCATGCAGCAATCCTATTTTTCTTCGTACACATGTTATAGTGTGGAATGATGAATGAAATGAACCAAAATCTCAATAAAAGTTTGAGATGCAAAGAAGTGATGGGTAAAAATATACGTACATATGCATTTTTCCCATTAAATCACAGCTTAATGTTCCAAAAAACACTTATAAACGAAAAAGTATTGCACCAACAATGAAAATGTTGATTCATTTCAGTACCCATATTTTTTAAAACACACGCTAAAATTTTTTATGTAAGTACCTCTATTAGTTTTGGGAATATCAAGTTAGGGGTAGAGAAATTTTATGAAAATTTAAGTTTTGTGAAAATTGAAGCAAAAGACAAATTTTAGCTGAAAAATAGGTGACCCTGGATGATAGGTCAGGTCTTCCTTTTCCTAGAAAAGATAAATTGTTTTATGAAGAGAAAAATAGGAACTATTAGAAATAATAAGAATTTTTAAACATTAGCCAATGTGGTCGATAACCAGTGTTTTAACGAAAGCGGATACCTTAAAAGAAAAGAAAAAATGAGCACATATTACGTCCCTTAATTTTATGTAATTATTATTATTTTCTGAAGGAAATTAAAGCAACATACCGATTCAGTTTTGTTCAGCAGTTACATCCACATATAATTTAAAATTTTATATAAAAATTCTAAATATGAAGAGCAAAAAGATAACCTTTGATTTTGGATCTAGTGATTTGTGTTACCAGAAGGAATTATTTTGCCAACTTTTGGAGAGATTTGATTTAAGCAATTTTTTTTTAATATGTGTAGCCAATTTTGAGAATTAGAGCAAAATATTTAGAGTCAAACTCCTCCTAAAATAATGTTAATTATTACTCAAGGAGCAATTAAATAATAAAAACATATTTTATTAAACCTATTAATTTTTACAAGTATAAAAGTAATTTAACCATAAAAATAAGTGTGAAATAAACCCCATTAAAATTATTTCTAGAAGATTTATATGTTATTATAGAACCAACAAAAGTAGTCTTATGGAAGATTTCTAGTTTGCTTCTTAATAAAGATACTAACCTTTCCCTACGTCTTAGCATGCTCTTCAATATAGATACTATTCCATTGTGGAACTTCATGAACCACACTCATTCATGGACCACACAATGTTCAGATGCTTATTTTCTGTCTTCTCTAAATGAATGTTTTATTCTCCGAGGTATAATAAGGAGCATCAGATTTCATTTTGGGCCGATTCTAACCAAAATTTGATACATAGTTACAGTTTTAGTACAAACTCATTATAAGATTCTTTAAATTATTGCGATTTTTTTAGCCGCTGCGTTTATGTGCATGGTTAAGTGTAAGCCGATAAACGGTCAACTTCACGTTGGAACTTGTTCAAGTTCGAAAGTTCAAATTTAGAACGAATTGGTTAAGTATACGGTTCGATTGTAAAATTTCATTTAGCTTGTAATGATTAATGTCTCATGAATTTTTCTAATTAATTCAACATGCCGTAACACTGTGAACCGTGTTGAATTAAATTTACTACGGCGAAATCGGCATTTTCTCTACTTCGTTCTAAATAACTTCTAACTTTTCCTATATTAAAATAAAAACTACATAAAATTTCATTTAGTAACTCATAAAAAGATATTAAGTTTTAATGTATGTTACAATATCCGTACTCGACTTTATTTTCTAGTCATGTTAAACATAATGCAACACGAAATAAGATTTGGAAGAAAAAAAAATTAAGCAAATTTAAGATTTAAAAAAACAATGCCTTATATTTATTTAATATCAAAAATTTAAATAAATCTGAATGTATTTTTATAACTAAGAAAAATATTGTAAGTACTGTAATGAAATAGTATTGTAATGAGATATTATAAGTATAGAAATGTCTAATATTGTAATAAGATATTATATACTTTTATTATATATAAAACAATATATAAAAACGCATATTGGATTCTAAAATTGATTAAGTGCGCTACCTAAACATGTATCATAGAAGCATAACAATGTCAGATTAGAAATACAGTTTATGCGCTTATATTACTTGAAAAGTTAAAGATAAAAATTAATTCAACTAGATTAAATGATTGTTTTCATTGACTAATTTGAGGAACTTATACTTCTTTCAAACTATTTTTTAAACAAACTATTTTTTAAAAGAGTTTTGTTTAATTTTACAAATAAACATTTCTTATTTCCCCATACATCACCGTTGTCTGTTAAACTAGAAACTTCAGTTTAAAAATTTTAAGTTAATTTAAAGTTAGTAAAAAGTTTAAAAAATACAGTACAATAATTAAAAACAAATACAGTAAAATAATTAAAAAGAAAGTGTTTTTTAATTATTTTTTATTTATTACTGCATTTTATAATAATTCTGAACGCAAAAAGTTCAAAATTTTCAACTGTTAAGTTGTAGGTTCTTTTCATCCTGCCGTGGTATCGAAGTTTTAGTTTCAGTGGTATGTTAAAATGTAAACAGAATAATTTTGAGAGTATAGAAGCATGATGCTGATAATCCTCATGATTTAGTTTTATTTTATTAATCTAATAGTAAACAAAAAACGACAATATAAACTTCACATGACTGATAAACCCCATCTTCTGAGAAATTGCTTTATGCATCATTAGATATGGATGATGAGTTCAGAAACATATTTGCTTTGAATGATGTCAGACTTCAGTTTTATTTTTGTCTTTTAAACAGCTATCGTGGTGGAACATTCGGAGTAAAATAAATAATTGATCTGTGGAAACGGTGTCGTAATGAAGCGTGAATTCTCTTTAAGCCTTGACCCAAAAGGCAGAAGAGTATGTCGATTCAATCGGATTTAAAGCATTTAAATTTATTTTACTTCTCGCGCTGCTTATCTTATGGTCTAAGCGTTAAAAAACCAAAATCAATTGTTTACAAAATTGGGTGAGAATAAAGCAGAAGAAATCTCCCTTTAACACTTCCGCTATTTCAGTGGATCTTTCGATCTCTCAAACCCGGCGCGGTGAATATTATTTAACCCTTTTTTCAAGCATTGAAACATTTTCCGCATGTGGTGATTACAACACTCCGCCAACGTAGGTCGCCAAACGTGTAGTCACGTGGTAATAAGTGCACGCCTTCTCCGATGGTAGATATTGTTCCTTGCTCCAGGTCATTGGCTGTATAATAAAAGAAATCGCTATTTTGGCGAATATTTTTTTGGTTTTGGAAATTCGAGTTTTCAAACGCTGGTTTTGTTTCATCTTACTAAGCAAATTTTATATTTTTAAAATCATTTTAAAATATGTCAGAATTTAGATAACCGTTTTGAAAGAAATGCCATTGCACTGAAAGTATCAGTAACTTGATATTCAACTGTGTCTCTTTTTTTTAAGATTTTGAAAAACATTTTTTTTTAATGGTTTTAAATAAAAATCGTTACTCGAGCGTACAAGTGTTTCCGGAAATGGCTTTGGGTTTTGTAATTCGAATTTTTAAACGCTGGTTTTGTTTCATCTTACAAAGCAAATTTTGTGCTTTTAAAATCGCTTAACAAGAAGACATCCCAATCAGAATTTAGATAACCGTTTTGAAAGAAATATCTGCTTATATCATAACTCTGGAAGTATCAGTAACTTGATATTGAACTGTGGCTCTTCACTTTTAAATTTTGAAAACGTTTTTATTTATTTATTTATTTATTTTTTAAAGGTTTGGCTTTGTTTGACTACATTTGTAAGAAAATTTTTGAAAAATTGGATTCCTTAAAAACTATTTTAAATTATGATTTTTAGATGTATTGTCAATTATAATACAAAATACTATTAATACAACAAAATTATTTGAAAACATAATACATTTTGAGAAATAGAAATTTTTTTAATAAATTTTAATGAAATTTAACCAAAACAGTTAACAATCTACACAAAATGGTAATGCAGCAATTCTATTTTTCTTTGTACACAAGTTATAGAATACAATGATGAATGAACTGAACAAAACTCTAAGAAAAATCTTGAGAGGCAAAAAAGTGATGGGTCAAAATGTAGGTATATATGCATTTTTTCCATAAATTTACAACTTAATTTTTCTAAAAACACTTATAGATGAAAAAATATTTCGCCAACAATAAAGCTTTTGGTTCATTTCATTTCCAATATTGTTTAAAACACACGCTGGCATTTTTACGTAAATACCTCTATTAGTTTTTGATGTTTCATGTTAACGGTGGAGAAGGTTTATGAAAATCAAAGTTTTAAGAAAATTAAAAATAAAGACAAATTTTTAACTGAAAAAATATGTGACCCTGGATGATAGGTCAGGCCTTCCTTTTCGTGGAAAAATAAACTGTTTTAGAAAAAGGAAATTCTGAACTACAAGAAATAACAGTACTTAAAAAATCGCCAATGTGGTCGATAACCAGTATTTTTAACGTAATCGAATACCTTAAGCAGTATGATTCGAAAACATACTCGAATTTTAATACCGTTAAATATATTAAGAAAAATAAATTATATATTTGTTAAAAATGAGTATTAGACCTAATCTAATAAATGAAAAATGCTCACAATATGATAGCTTTTATAAATATATACCAATATTTCGATCGTCCTTAAATATGGCTTTTTGAAAATTTTAAATACACGATATGAATAACAAACTTCAATTTTTGAAATCTAATCTCAAAGATGATATTTTGTCTTGCAATATCTGAAACGGTTTCCGTTTAGTTCAGACGTCTCTGATTATTCAGATCATTACCTGGTTTGATTGTTGCTTCCGGGTAGAAAAACAAAAACAAAAAAAAATATCGCTGTTTTCAATAAAATCACGTTTATTACATATATTTTACGTGTGGCGGGTCTCCACTGAGAAATGATTTTTTTTTTCCCTTTATTTAATACTAGCCGCCTTTGGCGACCAGCTGGCTCGCCATGAGTAATGGGTTCTAAAATTTTCAATTAAATCACATATTCATTAGCCTTGATGTAACTCCGGACATTGATTGGCCTGAAATTAATATTTTCTTTAAGATGATGGACTGAAAGTTCTAAAAGAACGCGTTTTCCTAAGAATACTCTTTAATTTTATAAATCAGTCAGTTTTAATGTTTAATTTAGAAGACTGATTGATGTAGCAACTTTTATTTAAAATATTAATAAAAATATATTGTAAAATATGGCTCACAGAGCAAAATATGAAGAAATCCAAAATTCATTATTCATAAATGCATTGTTTGAATCAAACTACATAAAATGTAATTATTTACTTAATTTAGATCAAATTAATAGCATTAAACAATAGAAATGCCTATTAATAATATTTTACAAATTGGCCATTGGAAAGGATATCCTGTATAAATTCAATCCTGTATAAATAAAGATAATTTATTCAATTAATGATTTAAATATTGCAAACGAAATCCTTTGCCTTGCATTTTTTAAAGAAAATATCATATTTTATATTTCTTTTATTTTATCCAGTCACGTGCTAAAAGTTGCATTTCTTCCGATTTATTTGCGATGATAGTTTTTTTTAAATTTAAACTTCCGTCAAAATGATGGCAACACGGTGATAAAACCTAATTTTTTTCCTTTGACTTGCTCTTGCAGATTTTATAGAAAACCTTAGCTTTGCATTTATTTTTTTAGAGACTATCCCATTTTATAATGAAAACAAATATTGAATTAATGATACAGATATTGCAAACGATAATAGAAATATGCCATTAAGTCGGGATTCCAATGCATATCCTGTCTAAATTCGATCAGGTTTATCGTAAAGAAGATTTATTGAATTAATTATTTAGATATTGCAAGCGATCATCGAATCCTTTGCCTTGCATTTATTTTTTTAGAAAATATTACATTTTATATTTCTTTTATTGTATCTAGTCACTTGTTAAAAGTTGCATTTCTTTAGATTTATTTTACGATGATAGTTTTTTTATTCAAACTTCCGGCATTCTTTTATTTTATCCAGTCACGTGCTAAAAACATGGTTAAAATATTTCTTTAAAAATTTGTTAAAAATAGTAGCTTACGTTATAAATTTAAAAAAAACTGATACCGTTAGAAAGCTAATTTTTTAAGCTTTAAATTGATATAAAAATCATGTTTGTGCAATAATATTTTCGGAAGTTATAGCGGAAAATCGTCGAAATTTTGCTTAAATTTTAATTAATTCAAATTCTAATTGAAAATTCGAAAAAAGGGCTCCGAGGTGCACATTCCTGAACTCCAAGGTATACATGTACCAAATTCGGTAGCTGTAGGTCTAACGGTCTGGCCTGTAGAGCGCCAACACACACACACACACATTGAGCTTTATTATAAGTATAGATTGTAAATTTATATTTTAAAAAGCGGTGGCAACACCCATTTTTGTTTCTTTTAAAGTTTTGATTATTTCAAGTATATTTGTTTTAAGTAGCATTGTATTTTTTTTTTTTTTTTTTTTTTTGTTAATTATAAGTTCTTAATCAGAACTCAGAGAAGTGTTATTCTTTAAGAAGCTATAAGGACTATTTTTTCTGGAAGAATGAATAGTTTTCTTCTGTCATCTCCTGGTTATTCTTTTTTAAACAAATTTTGTGAAAACGAATTCTAAATTCGAAAAGAAGGAAAGAAAAAGGCAGTTGTGTTCTGGCTATGAAGGTATATGTTTGTTTTAATTAAACCTTTTTTCGATATCATGGAGTTGGATAGTTCCGATGGGAGATGGAGTCTAAATGAATTATGTATATGTCTAGCGTAGCTCTGCATGCATGATATATGTAATAAACGTGATAAATAATATAATATATAATAAGCGTGATTATTGTAAGTTTTTTTTTATTTAACGCAAATAGCTCCAATTAAAACTTTGAACAGAGCTAAAAAAGAGAGAAAAATTAATAAACTCTAATTAAAAAAAACAATTAGCTTCTGAAAAAAATAATTATTCCAACAGTCACGATATCTAGAACTTTCTCATTCTAATTTTAATATAAAAAATGGTAATGCCGTATTGAAATTTGTCTACATGATGATATATTGTGCAATATACTTTTTTACGATTGGTATAAATGCTTAAATAATCAGGTTTGAATTAATCGAAGTATATCTATCTTTAGATATTTAGAAAATTCTGGATTAAAATTAATTATTTTATAAATCGCATTATTCTTTCATAATAGCTTTCTTAAAATTAAAAATTGCTTAAATGTTTTATTTTATTTCAAGTGGATAAACAAAACATAATGTTTTGGGTTTTGTTTGCAGCAAATTTTTTAATGGAATAATTTTTCCATTAAAAAATAATAAACATTAAAGATCTATTCCACAAACTTGGAACACAAAAAATTTGAACTGTATAAAATAAGGAATTGTGCAAACTCTATACATCGAAAATTCAAACAAGAATAATTAATTGAACAATAAATTGATTGTTGCCGAAATTGCTTGAATTAGTGATAATATTATAGAATTATTATATAAATAAAAATCAATCCTTTTCAAAAATAATAAAATTCGATTAAAAAAACACGTTTTCATGGAAATATATCATCTGATTAAAACACGGTATGTCAAACTTGCATCTGAAAACTGAAGATTTCTTTTTTCCTAGAGGTATCCGATTACGCTCAAAGGAAAAATTTTGAAAAATTTAATTTTTAAAAATACGGTTTTTCGATGTATTACTACTATTACTACTATAAATACAACAAAATTATTTGAAAATATTATATATTTTGAGAGCTAGGAAAATTGGCAGTAAATTTTAACGAAATTTTACCAAAACGGATAACATTGTAAACAAAATTGTAATGCATCAATCAATTTTCTTTTGTACGCAAGTTATAGAATACGATAATAAATGAAATGAGCCATAATCTATGAAACATTTTGAGATGCAAAGAAGTGATGGGTAAAAATATACGTATGTATGCATTTTTTCCATAAATTCCCAACAGAATTTTTCTATAACCACATAAAAATAAAAAATTATTTCACCAATAAAACTTTTGGTTCATTTCATTGCCCATATTATTTAAAACACAACTGAAATTTTAATGCAAATTCCTCTTTTAGTTTTTGAGATATCATGTTAACGGTGGAAATTTTTTTATCAACATTAAGTTCTGAGGAAATTGAAAGTAAAGAGCAAATTTAAATTTAAAAATATGTGATCCTGGATGATAGGTCAGACATTCTTTTTTCTAGAACAGATAAATGGTTCTGAAAAAGAGGAAAGTCTGAACTACAAGAAATAACAATTTTAAAAAATTCATCAATGTTGTAGATAAACAGTGTTTTCAACGAAGTCGGATACCTTAAGTATGTATTATATAGTTGAATATTTTACTAGTGCTTTTACATTTGGGTATTCTTTATTTGTAAGGCTACAAATGAAACATCAAAATGAGAGTAAATTAGACATAAAGTGAAAATTAGATGAGGCACAAAATACAAATGAGATACAAAATGAAATGAAATATCAAATTTTAAGATGTTTATGTCAAAATAGAAATAACATTCATAACATTCATGTATTTAATTCTTTTCTTTTTGTTTAAAATTATTAAAAAATATTTTTGCTCTATGGTGTGTCTTTACTTTTTTGATCATAAACATCTTAAAATTTTATATTTCGTTTCATTTTGTA
>JAPMOQ010053999.1:39873-51928 GCA_026543055.1 Argiope trifasciata | reverse complement strand
AAGAAGGCAGGTTTGAAAACATAATTTTGTGGTTGGCAAGAAGGCAGTTTGAAAACATAATTTTGTGGTTGGCAAGAAGGCAGGTTTGAAAATATAATTTTGTAGTTGGTAAGAAGGCAAATCTGAAAACATAATTTTATAGTTGGCAAGAAGGCAGATTCGAAAACATAATTTTGTAGTTAGCAAAAAGGTAGATTTGATATTAATTTCAGTTTATTTCTCCATTGTAAGATATGATTTATACATTGAATACAAAAGTTTTAGCACCAGAGAACAAAATCAGATACGTAAGAAATTTTCCAGTTAGTGTTTCACTAAGAAATTCTTATTGGGATTTCTTTCACAGTTTTCGATTTCGGGACGGAAGTCTTAGATATTTTGCCGCAAAGATATGAAGAAGGGCCGTAGTTGTGAGAGAATTTTTACCTCTCTTCATTTGAATTTAGAGCGTGGTTTAAAAATAATTAAATAAAAGAAGAGATTTGAAAATAAGGAAAAACCTTAAAGTAAAATAATATGCACTGTTTTAAAATGAAAAAATGAAAATTAATTAGAATTTTAATTAGATTAAGAGATACCAATTTTCGTGAGCATTTATTATTATTTTTTTTATTTTTTTTACGGAAATTAAATTTCTATTACTTTTTTAAATTAATACTAAGTTCTATAACGTTTGGTCCTGTAGTTTTCTTTTTGTGACTATTTCAAAGTAAAAGTTTAATCATAACAACCCTGTATATTGAACCGTGGTGATCTGGTTGGTGGTAATGCGATTTAACTTAATTTCAGGAATTGTGGTACGTCAAATTAAATCATGCTTTGTAACACTTTTAAGAACTGGTTAAACACATTTTATACCGATGTCTTCATGTTCTACTTCGCTTAACAATATTGCATACAGTGCCATTTCCCTCTTGGTGGCGCGTTCTTGAACTTGAGTGAGTTTTTTTACTGAAAATAAATTTCCATTACCTCCTCTGAATTATTACTTAGTTTGATAACGTTTGGTTCCGCAGTTTTCCTTTAAGAACTTTATTTATAACTACTTTATATACTTTATTCGATCCTTTTCCATTATACCGGCACAAATCTCTCCTAGCAAACTTTTTGGCAACAGCCCACAGTCGCCGTTTTGGCGCAGGCGACAAAATGGCCGCGACATTCTTTAAAAATGTAGCAGCAAAAGGTTATCGGCGGCAATATTCTGTTTGGAGTTGATTATATCATTATTTTCGACTTTTCGCTTCGCCGGTATAATGGAAAAGTGCCCATTATTTATAACCTCCAAGCTAAATATCAAGCCCCCCCCCAAAAAAAAAAACTCGTCTCTTATATTGACTTTATTAATAACTTTATTATTTATTTTACTTTATTTATAACCACTCTATAATAGATAATAAAGTTATAAATAAAGTCGATATAAGAGACGAGTTTTTTTATTTTATTATACTTTATTTATAATCACCCTATATTTGACACGTCCCCGTATAGATACACTTGTAGACATCTCATTTTGGGTGTGAGGACACCAGTGGGTCCTACCTGCCATGTAGATTTCAGTACCAAACACATTTTGATTGAATGCCCTGCATTTAACCCTGAACGAATATATTATTTTCATACATCATCAGCAACTTTGCAGGTGGGTGAAACATTCCACCCAAATATTTTTAATTTTTTAAAAGCCATTCACTTTTATACACGCATTTTGCACTTTTTACCTTTTGTGTTGTGCATTGTTTCACTGTTTTACTTCTTCATGCAACAACACCCATGTTAATATTATAATTTCACTTGCATAATTTTGGTGTTTTATATTTTATACAGTTTTATGTTGATATCATAGATTTTATATTCAACTGTCTTTAATATTCAGCTTTCATTTTACCATTTGCTTGGCGTGGTATAACCAGATATAGTTCTTGCGCCATAAAACTTCAAACAAACAAATAACCACCCTATATATCACAATTATTGAGAAAAGAATATGAAGTGCAAAAAAAAAAAAAAATGTAATGCTTTTTAACGACAAGGTATGAATGAATTGACGTCGACCAGATGTTACTACTATATTCTAGAAGCTTCATCAATTATTATTGCGGTGACCTTTAAAAGACGTCGAGTACTACATCTTATAAGTGTAAAAACACATCATAAGGATATAGCTGAGAAAATCTTTGTCAAAAGAAGGACTCTTATACCGACACGTGTTTGAAATATCAATGGTCACCATGACGTAAGCATCCATTCATCGTTTAATATTAAGATATTTACTGTTAGGGGAAAAAAAAGACATTCTTAGAGAAAAAGAATCCGTTACGCATTCATTATTTTATTTCTGATGTCTTAAATATAAAAAAAAGCAAGAGTCGTAGTTTGAAGACTTTTTTAGTAGTTCATTAAGAACACTTTCGAGTATCGTTTCATTTCCCTTATATGTAATATGCTTTGACATTTAGTGGCACTTCTAAGACTTCATTTATTGAACAAACACTAGCGGCATTTTTTTGCTCCTAAAATTAAAGCTCTCTCATAAGAAAAGAGTGCAAGCTTAAAAATGACTGACACAAGAAAATTTTAAATACAGTATGATTAAAGCTAAATACTTTGTGGTTATAATTAAATTTCCCCTATAAATAGCTCCTACAACGCAAAAGGATTGTAAGGAATTTTGATGTATATACTATATTTTCCAACAATTCTTTTTCAAAAATGAAAGTAAAATTTAACTGTTAGAGCTTATTAAGAGTGTACCAGTGCTTTTGTCATCACTTTCACAAAAACTCAAATGGAATGATTAAATTAACTCTTATTGGAAATTAAACCGAGGAAATTGTGAGGCTCAGTACGTGTTGAAATGGTAGCTTAATGTTACAGATTAAATATAAGATGTGATATTTTCCACTTAATTCCATAATAGCTTATTGCAAATCAAAGAGATTTATAGTACAATGTACAAATAATCGTAAGGCTTCTATAATAACACGAGTTACGTGACTATCGAAATTAGAAGTTTAAATATATTTGACTGATAAGTTATAAAGAGAGCGCGGTATGTACGTATTTAATTAAATTTTTTAGAACATAATATTCATGGCGAACCAGCTGCTAGTAAGTAATAAAATGCAAAACCAGGAAAAGCTGTCAATTTTAAGAAAAAAAATTGAGATTTGTAAGCTTACAAAGAAGGTGCTTTATGCAAAATAAATTATGGCAAGAAATGTTTGCAGTCGTTGTCATATTTTATGTCGATGTTTCTAGCTGTTATGATGACGGTATTTTCTTGCGACTTAAAGAATGACTTTAAGAGCTCCATAAAAGCCTTATCACCAGGCGAAATATCGTCCGCAATTTTCATCAGTAATTTTTCGTCTCTACCCACAAGAACCAACTCCAGGGGGGGGCACATCGACAGGAGGATGAGATGCTTCCTGAATGGTGGTTGGATCTCGCCAATCCGGTGGGCACAATAAAAGGTGTGAGCACTGGTCTTCCAATCGATGACGGGACGTACACCCTTCGGGGAGGGTTGTACCGTGGCCGGTGATGGCCCTTAGGACTCGGCCACAATTCCTACCAATGTTGCTGTAACGGTGGTCCGGTCATTCAGTCTTGCGAGGTTTTAGGTGGGTCGGAGGTCAGTTTGTTGGCTACCCTCAAGAACCAGTCAAGCAAGTTTTACGTCACCGACAATTTTTTTTAACCAGCTTGAAAATGTCGACGATAGTGAAGGGAGTATTGAAACGAAATTCAACCAATCATGTGAAACTTTAAAGTGACGTCACTTTCGTTGTCGCTTGCTGACGGAAAGTGCGGACGATATTTTGCCGTGTGATAAGGCTTTCACGCAACTCATCAGTTACGATCTGCTGTTGAAAGCGCTGTTCATCTGCTTGAAATATTTCAAGTCAGTGAGGCTGGTCAAGTAGAGAATTTTTCCCTACGTCATTCTGGACTAGCTTAACACTGCTCCTCTTGTGCAGTTTTGTGCAGATCTGTTTTTGTTTCTGCTAATTGGACTGGTGTTTTTTCCCCTTCAATCAGCGAATCGTTATTTTTTCCCCCTTGTCTTTACTTAACCTTCCAGCGGGCTCGCGTACGTGAGAGATATACTAGAGATGTACTTCGTTTTATACCTTCAGGTCTGGTGGCACTGGGAATGCCTGTCTTTGGCTATTTGTCCCCCTCCCTTTGACCTACTTTCAGTTGTCGTCGTAAGTTTGTGGCGGTAATTGGTCTCTGCCGATCAAATATTTGTATTTTAGAGATACGGGCGACCGTTCATGTAAGTTTTTGTCACATCTGATTTTGTATGATTTTGCAAATAAATCCGTATTGTTTTAGACTGGCGACAACTGGCAAATGCACCGACGAAGGAAAATGTTGAAAAAAAAGCACCCACATCTCTAAAAAGTGAGCTAAAATTAAAGGTGCTAAAGAGCAAAGCCGAACTAGGTGTTGAAGAAGTGGAAGATGCGACGTCAGGAAAAAACCTTGCCAAAAAGAAAAGCGGACTGGAATCACGAGGTTCCAGTTGTGAGATTTGACAGAAATTATGTTTGGTGCACACTAAACACATTTGCTCCAATTTCAACGCTGCAATGAAAGAACAATGAAACTATTTTCTTCCTTTTCATATCTAACTTTCAATTGCTTTCTCCTTTTTATACATAAATACTGTATTTTTGCACATATTTTATATGCAAAATGTTCTGTCAAAATATCGACCATTTCATTCATATTATTTTTAAATCAATTCAGTTAACCAGTGGTCATTTTATAATGTTATTGCAATCTATGTTTGTATTGTTTCTGCTTTTTTTTAAGTAAAAAATGTTTAAATGGATTATAGTTATTAATCCTAAGCAATTTACAATATGATTTTAGTAGTTACGCTTTTGAAAATTAACCGTTTACTATAGCGTATGTGGGAAGTACGCGCGACCTTTCATGTTGGCATGACGGCCGCGCCCGCTGGAAGGTTAATGTTGTTCGATGACAAGGTGATCAGAAATTTGACCTTATTGTTTTTGTTCTCTGTATTTGATCGTTTATGTTGAATTAATGTTTTTCCGGAAAAAGCGTCCTCCAGTAGACATTTTGGAAGCATTTTTTTTTTTAAATCCCCAATCTTGTGTACAGTCTTTATACCAAATTTTGTTACAATCCGTTCACCCATTTGCATTGTATGATGCTATTTTTAGGGGAAGCTTAATTATAACCACTCTGTAATTCTAGGAGAAAAATTTACATTTAAATTTGACGTTTATTATCCAGTTTAAAAAACTCTTAAAA
Organism: Argiope trifasciata; assembly: GCA_026543055.1. Taxonomy (NCBI): domain Eukaryota; kingdom Metazoa; phylum Arthropoda; class Arachnida; order Araneae; family Araneidae; genus Argiope; species Argiope trifasciata. The sequence goes on along the minus strand of JAPMOQ010053999.1, from coordinate 46,633 downwards.
AAAACTCAGTTTCAAGAATATAATAAAAATTTAAATTTTTGTGACTGAAATGTAACAATCTATACCATAGGTTTCCAACATGGGTCATAGCGCCCCCTAGTGGGCGTTTAAGGTTTTCAGAGGGGGGGCGATAAAGGACCCAGAGAAAATTAGGGGGCGTTGATGTGGCACGGAGGAGTGTGGGAAGAACCAAAGATAGTCTAATAAAGACTTCGAAATTCGATGTCTTTAAGTTTTAATCAAAATACTTTTTAATGTAATTAAGTATGTGTTTTGATTGTTTTCTGAAACTGTCAGTTTATTTATTTAGAAAGCAATAGTTTATTATGAATCAATTCGTATTATCAAAACCCTTGAATGTTCTTATGACAGGTAAGCTAAAAATTTTGTTCCTACATTTTTGAAATAAAGAAGAAATTCAGAAGCGTTTCAATTCCAACAATATTCTATGTATGAGTAATTTTTTAAAAATTTAATTCTTGTTTTCACCATGCATTATGTACGCTGTTATTTCTTTGGAGTGGGAGGGGGGTGGTATTGAAATATTCACTGAAAAAGGGGGCACCAGTTCAAAAAAGGTTGGGAACCTATGATCTATACTAATATTATAAATTGGAAAGTTTGGATGTTTGTTACTCAATCACGCCGGAACGTTTATCAAAAATGCTCATCAAAATATTTATCAAAACATATTTCAAAAAGGATTAATTCATTTTTACGCTTTTGAAACAGTCATGAGAAACTTATAAGGGAAAATAAAGTATACAGCCGAATGGCTACAAAATGCAATAAAGGGTTTTATTTAAAATTATAAGATCAGAAAAAAACATTCATAAAAAATATAAAAAATGTACATTTTGAGTTAGTTCGTTTACATGCTTATAAAAATACATATCGAGCGATGATAAACTGTTTGATAAATAGAACACAAAATTTTATAAAAATCCACTTTTTAGATGTTAAAATTGTGAACCAGATTTCATGGATCTAAATTGTTGTCTTCTACAATGTTAGAGTTTATATGTATGTCAAGAAACTGGCCAAATGATATAATTCCAAATTTGATTCATATATACAGTTAAGATTTTAAACTTGTACACGAAATTTTAAGCAATTTGTTTTCTTTATTTTGAATTTTACGCAATTTTCTTTCTTTATTTTGAATCATTACAAACGTATAATTTGTGGCTCTGATCCAAAATCTTTCTAAATATTTATCTAATTTTTTTCATAGATCATATTTAGATGAATTTAGAAAGACATTGATTGGCAGGTAAAATGGTAAAAACCGACAACGTGTGTAAGAAAAATGGCAAAGGGTAAGAAAAGGACAGACATCTAATAGTAAGCTAGTGATCCAATTTAAAAAACCATTTTTGTATTTTACCGTTATGTTTACTAAATAAATTACCATTATATTTTAAAATCTTATTTATAATTGTAAGTTTCGGTAAAATTTATATAAAACATATAATTATTCAAATTTTTAAATATAATTTATAATTTTTAAACAATTAATAGGACGAAATTGCTAAGCATACCAAATTAGTACACAATAAAGTAATATATGTGGTGCCAGATATATCACTTCTCGCCATTGATCGTCGCCTGTAACCTCACTTCCCGCCACTAAGCAGCCCTCTGGTGGAGAAAACGTGAGCAAAGGGCAGTTCAGGTCTGGACGAGGCATGATTACGACGTTCTAAAACAACTGAAGACGTATGTGTGAAGACGGAAGACGAAATTACAACGCATTTTTGTTAAAAGACGATCTTGTATGTTAATAGACGAACTTGATCAACTATTCCATCGTGTAAATGAGTCATCACCATTTGTTCATCATTAATCTAACTTCATTGTCATCCATTAAATTCTAAAGTATCATCTGGACTCATTATTGCTTGACCATCACGACACCTCACATACATAACAAAACATACATGATATTAATACATAAACAAAAAAAAGTAAAATAAAAAATGTGACTCGAATCGAGAACCTGCACCACACATGACAGTCATCTCTGTACTGCACCGATCACACGTCGAAGCCGAAGAATATACTTTTTCTAACAGTTAGTTATAAAAACCTATTTTTGTATGTAAAAAAGCGTTTTTTCAGGAAAGACTCCTGTATAGATGAACTCAAAAAGCAAAACTTATCTAAATTTAAAGTTTGATCCAAATCGACACTCAGTTGTAAATTTCATATACTAAATCACATTAGATCGAGTTAAAACTCTCCAATATCTAGAGTGTGAATGACTGCAAGACAACAAAATTGACCACGAGGCAAGGATACCCATCCGCCACATGTATAAGTAACTGATATATGACATGAAACTGCTCGTGGGGAAATTTTCAACTTGCCTTTCTTGCAATTAGCGTCCAAAAGGCTATAAATAGCAATAGTTATTAACCGGCCAAGGACGTGCACTTTACATATTCAAAGTACAGCGAAATCAGAATACAATTTGTTCATTTGTTTCTTGATATGAAGAAAGCGCACATATAATCAAATAAAAATAATTTACAGATTCTAAAAAAAAGATGCGAACATTAAGAGAAATCAATCTTTTTCATAACATAATCAAGTCACCATTAGCTTTTTTTTATTTTTTTCCTCACTGCTAATAATAATAATAATAATTTCAAAAAAAAAAAGCTTTCGAAACAATTTTATTTTTTGGTACTTAACGCACAGGGCCCACTTAGAATAAATGGGCCCCGGGGCAAAAACTTCTTCCCCTCCCCTCCTCTGCTTCACTACTTCATTGACACTAGAAAGACGGACGCTTAGTGTATACCTATATTGCCCCAAAGCAGTCCAAATGACTGCATTGTGAGAGAATAACTAATGTGTAAAGAAATTTATTTAAAATTAATTTTTAATATTTTTTATACTATTTACAGTCATATAGCAAGTTATTAGTAAGTACTAACAATAAAAAAAAATTTACTTCATTAGGAACAAAAAATAATATATTCATTATTAGTACATTTTAAGCAAATGTAAGGTGAAATCTTTTTGTGTGTACATCATCCGGACATTTTTCACATATGTTATTTATTTTGTTTTTGTTGCAAAGTCGTACCTGACAAAAATTTTCGTTTGTTAGAATATGTTGTATTTGATTTTTGTGGGTCCTCATTTTCTGATGGCAGGCCTGGTATAAAGATTCGAATGGAAGTAACGAACAAGTGACGGTAATAAAAAAATTAGATAAACTGTTGTACGAAACGGAAGCTGATCTGATTTCATATCATCAGATTGGCTCAGATTTCGTGTAAGAAATTTACTCAATTCAATAATAAAAGTCATTTGATTATTTAAAATTTTCCAAGCAGTCAAAATGACTGCATTTAGGCAATACAGATATAACACATATATATACAGGAAATGAAAGAGGGGGGAGGCAACTATATTGATTAATAAACGCATTTATATGTTGTACAAAAAGTCACACAATTTTAAGAAGCTGTGTCATTGTATACACAATTGTTTTTCTAACTGAAATTGAAAAGCAGTCAAAATGACTGCCTTAGGCAATCTAGTATTAATAAAGAACCAAACTTTATGGAGGTATTTAAATTTTTCACCTCGTAATAGATATATAGTAAGAAAATTGACTAGAATCTAAAATAGCTATAAAGTCCACCCACTCTTAATGGGCAGACGAAATATCGTTCTGTTCATTTTATTGACATTATTCGGACAACTCTGTATTGTGTTCTTATTTAGCTGATTTCTGCCCTAGAAAACCATGGATTTACGAAATACAATAGATTATTTTTTTGTGTTCATATCATAGATTAATAAAGAAGCTAACAAAAAACTAACGGATTTTACACTGTATTGATATTTCATTTAAACAAGTTATATATATATATATATATATATATATTTTAATTCAGTTCTAACTATCTAAAAATTATTAATTTTCGCAAGAATTGAACTCATATTCTTCACCTTCACGCGAAAAATACCGAAATTCTTGCATTTTAGCGATTGAGTTACTGCCTGTTGATTTCAATTTTCTTTACAATCTGCTAAAACTATATTTGGAGTAATAAAAATTAATTAAATTAAATTAATGAACAAATATTTGTAAAAAAAACCTGTATTAATATTCAAAATAGCTCATTAAAGAAGGAAAACTAAGTAACAAGTAATATATATGTAAATTTTAATTCGGTTCCTAATTAGATCAACAGAGAAAATTTTTATTTTAAATAACTTATACTAAGTAACTATCAAAAAATTATTGATTATCAAAAAATATTAATTTTCGCAAGAATTGAACTCGCATTCTTTACCTTCACGCGAAAAATACCGAAATTCTTGATTTTAGCGATTGAGTTACTGCCTGTCGATTTCAATTTTCATTACAAACTACTAAAACTATCTTTAGAGTACTAAAAATTAATTAAATTAAATTATTGAACAAATATTTGCAAAAAAATATTAATATTTGAAATAGCTCATTAAAGGAAACGTAAAATAAACTTTCTATTCGATATGTTGCCTCGTTGTTATCTTGCAAGGAAGGCAGAACGAAATTCGGCGCATGCGTGGAACAGGCTCGTAGATTCGAAAGGGAATTCCCCTTTTCCCCGTGGCTGTGTTTATCAATTTTCCGAGAGCGCGCTTGAAAATTCTGTTGAAGGGCTCAAGCTATTTGTTTTGTAACAAGAATCGACGTGACCCCTTCGTTTGATTGTATTTTTAAATTTTTGTTAAAACAATCTCTTCTTTATATCTTGTTAAGGGGAAAAATTACTGAGAAATTTGATGCAGATATTTTGCTCTATTTTGCAAGTTCAGTTAACTTGTTATTGCTTGACTTACAGCGAATTCAATGTGTTAACCAAATACTTTGCTTTTATTTTTATTTTGTAATTCATAGTTTTGTAATCATTAGTGAAATATTTTATCCTTTGACGAGAAAGAAGGAAAGGTGAATTTTATTTGAATCCATTGCTCAGAAAGCTTAACGTAAGCATGCCTTCCAGTCGAATAGCAATAATCTTCATAGTTCTTCAACTCACGCAGCTAGTAAGCAAATTTACAAATTTTTATATATATTTCAGTATTATTTTTCAAATTTTAAACATTAATTTGTATTTTTTGTATCTATACATTTGTTTTGTTTCAAAAGACATAAATGAAAAAAAAAAAAAAAAAATCTAAAATTTATTGCTTATAATTTAATATTGAAATATAACGTATTTTTGAATACATTATTTTTTAATTTTTAAAATTATTTTAATTTTTATGTATTTATATATTTGTTTTGTTTTCAAAAGATTTTTATGCTTAAAAAATCAATTTCCTAGAATTTATTGCATATAATTTTAATGCTGAAATTTTCATGGAAAAAAAAATCTAATAACATGAAATATATTAAAATACATTAGATTGGTATGTGATTAAAATATAAAAAAATTCTCTCGAAATTTTTTTCATATTAAAAAAAAAGCTTCAAAATATACTGATTTTTTTAAATATGAACTATTCATATATTTTTGCATTATTTCCCTTTAAATGCAATACATTACACTTTTTTTCTTAAACAACCAGTTATCTTCCTCTTGATTTTTTCCCTTTTTTTTCTTGTTATTATTATTCAAACTAGTGATAGTAATATATTTTCTTTTAGGAAATTGAAAAATTGTTCTAATATCAATCACTTTAGTGTGTTTGCATGAGGAGTGTAAATTTATGGAAACATTTTTCACTTTTCTTTTTTAATTCATGCTGGTTAATTCAGTTAATATTTTCTGAATTGAATTAAATATTTGTTGCTCATTGATTTTCGTTTAATTCGTTGCCACTGCCCTTTTTATATTTACATATTTATTCCACAATTTTACCTTTGTATTTTTTTGCGGAGAAAAAAAATCAGTTATATTATTATAATTTTATTTCAATTATCTATTTAATTATCTCTATCTTATTCTCTTTCTACTCTGAGTGTAAAATTAAATGAATTAATATTATAAATTAATGAAGTGAGGATTTGAAATTTTTATTGAATATAGTTTTTATTTCATTTTTTTTTCTTCTTTCAATTTGTAGAATCTTGTTTGCTATGCAGAATGTCGCTGTGGGAAAAAATCTAGCATATGGGTAAGAAATAATCATTTATATCTACGACTTTTTCTTACTAATACTTTTATCTGAAGAATATGTTATTTTCATAAAAGGCTGCATCATATGATTTCATTTAAAAAACACAGTTTTTTATTTAATTTTGAATATATCTCGAGAAAAATTTATCTTATTTATCCAATTATATAATATTATTGATGCATGTTGCAAACGAATTGAATCACATGATATGTGGGCGGAGCTAACCGCGAAACCCACGTGGTATCGTATGTATGTGTATGTGTTACCGTGAAAGTCCGAAATCTGGAGAATGTCGACATTCGCTGGTGAATGTCAACATTCACGTAGTCGCTTGGTGTATGTCCGAAATATTTGCTAGATATCCTCATTTCTCACTTACACCGGCAAATGTCGACATCCACAATGCACTAATGGTGAATCTTGAATATGCGTTTCATTTCTCCGTATCCGGAGAGGAGAAATGCAGATTTGCATTTTCTTATCTCAATATTTCTCTGTTGACCTTGTGTTCCAGCAAAACACAACGTGCTCTAGGCCGCACCTCTTTGTTGACGTTGCCTTCTGTTATCTCCTTTTCGAGCTCTTTAATCATCTTTTCAAATTCCACCAAAGCTTGTCTGTGATTGTC
>JAPMOQ010053999.1:24873-39473 GCA_026543055.1 Argiope trifasciata | reverse complement strand
AAAAACATTTTCACTTTACTGTAGAAGAGCAGTATTGAATTAAAAAAAAAGAAAAAATAAATTGATTTTTTTTCTATCTCTATGTAATAGATGATTCCAGAATATAATTCATGCTTAATTTTTCTGATAAATCTTTTTTATGTTTAAACTATACTCCCATTTGATAAATATATTAAAATGTACAATACCTTTTAGTTGAGAAAGCAGATGAAGGTAAAAAAAAATATTTATATTTATAAAATCTTAATATGGTTCTTTAATTGGACAATAGTCAAAAATGCATCCATTTATTTATTTCTTTATTAATTTATTTATGCACATTTTAAATTCAGGTAGGTAGGTAGGTTAGGTTTATTGGCACAAGAGCCATTTGTGGCCATACTGCGCCAGTCATATGGTTTAAATTAAGAATACATTAGTATGAACCCAACTAATGAATTATAAATTAATACGAATCGAGGAAATTGCAAGAGGTGTAACAATCAGCTAAGGAAATTTTAAAATTTCTCAATCGCAGAAAAAAATAATTTTGGAACAAATTAAAATTGCAAAAACATTAGGATTTAAAACAAATTTAAATTCATAAAATATAATTTAACTATAAAAAATACAATGAGCATAATTAAAATGATTTATAGGTAGAATAATTATATCTGTTGTCAGATAATAATTTTTATGCAATTTTTGTAATAGTAGCTGAAATAATAATTTTTGTAAGAAATAATAATTTTTGTTTAGAATTTTTGTAATACTAGCTGTAGCTAGCTTTTTGTAATACTAGGTTTGCAAAATGTTTAATTAAAGGAATGATATATTGTGGCGAATGTATTATTGGCGTCCAGAGCAAGATATTTTTAAGTTTTAAATTTTGATAGTCATATAAGTAATATTGTTAAACAAATAAAAAAAAATGTTTTGTTCATGGTATACGATTTATCCTAATTTATTTTCCCCTTTCCTAAAATGTGAGTTTTATTTTAAAATTTGATTACATTTTCATTAGTATAAAAACATTTTTGTCACAACTTAATATATTTTTAAAAAATATCAACATAGATAAGAAAGTCATTCAGAATTAAAATCTTTAAATTATCAGAATTTTAAAAATAATTTATTTTATCTCAAAGGATTCTGAAAAAAAAATTATAAAATAAATTGAATTGCAAAATTTTAAAACCTTTTTATACTCGGCCACGAAATCATTAAAACAAAAGTTTAAATATAATATTAACAATTCGACTGAAAACAAATAACAAAAACTAATACATCTGCATTTTTTGAAGAGTCACAGTTTCATGTGAAATATTTCTTTTTTACTTTATATCATTGGTTTCTAACGTGGGCGATAACTCCCCCTTGTGGGCGTTTGAGGCTTTCAGGGGGGCGGTAAATGATCCAGAGAAAATTAGGGGGCGTTGATATGGCACAGACGGGCTTGAGAAGATTAATCAAATATAGTTTACAATGACTTCAAGGAACGATTCCAGGACATTTTAAACATGAACGTACAAGACTGGGTTTTGGATCATTTTTCCTATATCAACACCGCAGTATCTTCTTAGTTAGAAGAATTTCTAATAGAACTGATAACAAATGAATAATTGAAAATTAAATTCAAGCCCTTTTTTTCTCAATGGCTACCAAGAATTTTGGCTGCAGAAGCCGATTTTGCAACTGCATTCAGGATTATGGTCGATTGTTCAACGACTTCTGATAGCATTCCCATTTTCATATTTAGCAGAACATTGGTAACGAAAAAGAGAAATCGGCTTCATGTTACTGAACGAGGCGACTTACGATGGTTTTTAAGTGAAATCGAGCCTGATATTAACAAGCTCCTTAAAATGCATCAAATTCAGCTTTCTCATTAGTTAAGTTAAAAATTCGATGCCTTTAAATTTTAATAAAAATACTTTTTAATATAATTTAGAATGCATTTTCATTGTTTTCTGAAACTGTCAATTTGTTTATTTTGAAAGCAATAGTTAATGATGAATTAATTCGTATCATCAAACCCCTGTCTCTCTTTATAACAGGTAAGCTCAAAAATTTTTAAATAAAGAAGAAATTCTGTAGCGTTTCAATTCCAACGATTTTCTATCTATTAATAATTTTTTTATATTTAATTATTGTTTTCACCATGCATCAGGTACGCTCTGATTTATCTGGAATGGGAGGGGGTGGTATTGAAATATTCACAAGAAAAGGGGCACTAGTTCAAAAAAGGCTGGGAACCTCTGCTTTATATGATTAAAATGTGCTGTATTTCAGATCTTTGCAATTGCTTTTTCTATCTATCTATCTATCTATCTATCTATCTATCTATCTATCTATATATATATATATATATATATATATATATATATATATTAGAAAAAAAAATTCTGACATGCAAGGAGAAATCTACGATCTGTCCCAAAAACTAATGAAAGAAAGAATTTTTCACTCTTAGCATTTGCAAAAAAGAAAATCAGTTTGGAGAAACAAATTTTTGTGCTTTATAAAATCTGAAATTGCCAATGAGAAATTGAAAAAAAAAAAAAAAAAAAAAAAAAAAAACTTTAAATTAAATCCAGCTGCAATAATTGTATTTCTCTACTTCTTTCACTTTTTTTTACTTATTATTTCTGTTCTCATAAATATTTTACAATCCAGTTATTTTTTACTAAAAAATTGAAGCAGTATGTATTAGTTCATTCAAATAAAATTATCAAAACCAGATAATTCTCGCAATGTTTTGTCATTTTAATTTTGAAATTTGATTGGATGATTTTGAAATTAGGAAAAAACAATCGAGTTGCATTTTATGTGTAATTTTTTTAATTGTACACATAAAGACATCGAAATTATATATATAGATATGAATTATTTATCCCTGATTTTATACACCATGAGATTCCGACGGGGATTTTACCACATGTGTCAACTCAGGTAGGGAAATCCTAGGGATCTTTTAAAAAGAATTTGTTTGGTTGACAGTTTTTATCCCTTCACCCAGAGCGTGTGAGCGGCCGATTCAAGCATTTTACAAAGAAATTAAACTGTAACATCTTGGAATATATAGAGATAAATTATTCATTTCTGGTCTTATATACTATGAGATTCCGACGGGGATATCACTAAACGTGTCAACTCAGGCAAGGAAACCCTAGGGATTTTTTAAAAAAAGAATTCGTTTGGTTGACAGTTTTTTATCCCTTCACTCGGAACGTGTGTACTGCCGATTCAAGCATTTTACAAAGAAATTAAACTGTAACCTGTTGGAATTAATTAGATAAAAAAAGAGTGGAATGGGATCAGAAAATAGGAGGATATTTAGAATGAAGTTAATATGGGCTGAATTACGATAAATATTTGGAAATTAATTGAAATTAAATGTTACAGTCTCATAACAAATTTTATATTCATACGTACATACATACTTGCATGCATACATACGTACACACACACACTGAAATAATTAATTCATAATTGCTAATTGATTAATTATTACTATTAGCAGTTAATAGGAAATAGGTTTGTGTTAGGAAATGGTAGAAGTTCTTTTCCCTAATACCTTGTGCAAATAATTTTTCATTCATCTTTTTCTAAAATCAATTTAATTTACCGATCATTTAAATCTCCAATGATTTAAAAATCTCTTTAAAATATAAATTTTCAATTTTGGTTCGATTTCATTTATTCATTACTCAAGCTTATAGAATTTCTTTTTATTAATTATTACTTAAGATAATGTTGCCAACTTAAATAAGTTGATTAGACTTGATTCAACCTCATCACTTATTTAGATTCACAACATTAACTTTGGCTTTCAAAATGGTCTAAACATAGTTACCATATTAGAATATTTCTATTAAAATATAAAAAGTTATTCCTTTTCAAAAAATAAAATATTAAAATTAAATATTTAAAATAATACGTATATTCCGTATGTTGATGCCAGTATGTATATCACTCCTAATTTCTGTGTATTCTCAGATCTTTCATGAAATTACCTTTGAAGTAGGGCTGACAAATATTTTCAGAGCTGTTATTACGTAACCAATATCAAAAAGTCACAAATACCAGTGATCAATATTTTAAAAAGAAAGGTATGATTCAAATCCTTAACGTGATCATATTGGTAATATTTCGGTTACAGCTCTTGTAATCACGATAGAAAGTTACAATCGATATTATCTGTCCAATGGAAGCTCTCAAACAACTAGCATTCATAGGGAAAGTCCCTTACACATTGATGCATGTTCTTGGAACAGATCTCCTACAAATACTTTATGAGTTTGAAGTCGATAGTTACCCATTCTTCGGGGCTTAGTATTACATTTTCAGCACTTAATACAATCTTGTTCAACTCTTATTATATGATTGTAGGGCTGATTTGTATGCTTTTAATGTTTTACTTTTCAAGAAGGGGTATAAAATATAAATTAGTTTTCAAACAAACCAAATCAAGCCTTATTGTTCTTGAAATTGCTCACTTCACGAATTTCCGTTAAACGTTTGTAAATTGTCTTCACTGGGAATTTGAGGGTTGGTCAGTCAGCGATCCTTTCAGGCGGCGCTCCAAATCTCCCAGACTCGTGGGCGTACTCCAGCAGTCTCCCAGAAACTTTTTTTTCTTTCCAAAACACTGCGTATTTTATCTCAGCGACAGTCTCCGCCACCTCTTCCTCAGTGGCTACTGGTCCTCTCATCCGGCCAATCACGTCCAGAAAAGGTCCTTTCAGTGGCGCCAGTCCGTTGTTGGAAGGTAATTAAGGCGCGCCGAAAAATCTGGAACATGGGGCTAGCTTAGAATAGAGAAATTCGGCACCCAGATATTTGGATGTTCCATTGTCTTTGAAAGCCCTACCACTGTCTTCTGGACTAGGAATTTCCACGTGTGTTCTTTCAGCTATAGATGCATCAGGTCCCGAAAGGTGACCATCTGCAAGATCTCAAGATGTCTAATAAACACAAAGGTAACACATCTGGCCGAAATATTTTATCACTAAAAGGCGACGGGAAATGTTACATGTGATACATTTTTAGTTTTGAATGAAGTCAATAACTCTGTTTTATATAATGAAAAAAAGAACAATTACTTTTTGTCCAATACAATTAAGTTGCTGATTTTTCCGTGTTTCTGTTTTAGGATACTGTTAAAGAAGCCGTTAATGGAGCATCAAAAAGTGAACTTTTGAGTAAGTACTAACACGTTTTCGTTTTCATATTTTTTATCAACTTTCTGAATATTTTATATGGCACCAGAACATTGAAATTCTTTACAATAAGAGCAATAAAATGAACCTTGTCGTCATTATTTGTTATTTGTTTGCTTGAGGTATATCCAAATGAGATTACAGTTACATCGAAAAAGTTACGGCTCCTTTGTGATTGTGGAATGATACGTAATTGCCACTGACTGAATTATACTGATACTAGCACGCAGGGAAAGAAATTCCTGGCTCCTTTATGGAAATTCCTTGGCTGCCGAAGGATTTATGATATCATTTATCTCCAATGATTTTTTTGTGGTCTCTTTGGCTGTCAGCAACGTGTGGTGATATCTTAATAAGACAGATAACATCTACGGGACATGAGCATGCTTTTGCCCTGTGGTTATGTTACTGGCCTTCAGACCGAAAGGCCCCAGGTTCTATTCCGAGCACATTTCACCTCCCACAATGGTGACCTCGAACAATGAATCATCAACATTCATGCAGATGTCGTGGCTCCATCTACCCGCAACCAAAGTCGTCAGACTCACTTGACGCAAAAATTCACGCACGCTTGCCATAACGCTTGGCTTGACTAAAAAGCTCTCCGCTTGTTAATCAAAGATGGGTACGGCGCATTAGACTCAACGGCTACACACAGCAACCTCTCACTCAACAAACCAATTCATCACCACTCAACAACAACGCATATCGTTCGTCAACTCACTGGAGGGTGAGTCTGTGGTGATATCTTAATGAGACACAGATAACATCTACGGGACATGAGCAAGCTTTTGCCTTATGGTTATGTTACTGACCTTCAGACCGAGAAGTCCCGGGTTCTATGCCGAACACCTCTCACCTTGCTACAAACGTATCACATTAATATTGTCACATTCTAGCGAATTTGAATCGAGGAACAAAATGAATACACATGATATTTATTTTCTGTCTTTATAATTTTTAAAAAGTTTAAAATGCGAAGTTAATTTGGGAGTTACGAGGTTGCACCAAAAAGTTGGAGACATCCCCTTTAAAAGTTTGTTCGCAAGGTGAAGGTACTTTCGATATATTGTGATCTAGCTTTGTCTTTCTGCAAAAGTTTTCCTTTTTGTGAGTTTACATCTGAATTTTTTTGGTGGTCTCTTTGGTTGTCAGCAACGTATCACATTAACATTGCCACATTTTAGCAAAATTTACTTCGAGGAATAAAATGAACTTCGCATTTGTCCTCCACGACAGAAATAGCTTTATCCTTGAGTATCATGCTTCTTTGAGCATGCCGCTGATATTTTAAATAAATCCTTTGGCTCTCATCAGCATGTTATGTTACTGATAACTCGTTCGCCATCTTCCATTAGAGATCCCTGTATGTCTTTGGAAAAATTAAGGATAAAATTTTGTCTTGACAATAGAAAGAGTTTCTTTAGACATAATGAACTGGTATACTGATGATGATGATGACGTGCCCGAGTTTTCACAGAAAGGGGGTGCAGTAGCTTCTGAGGGTAAAGACCCCTGAGCACTCAGAGGGCAGAAGTCTGACTTCTAGTTCATATGAAGATGACACAGACATCCGCTTGCACAACCCCTTTTAGCAGGGGGGGGATCATTCATACATCTCACAGATAGAACACAGAACAGCCATCACAGAAGACACGCCATCCCTATGCCAGGACGCTGGCAACTGGTATACTGTTATCCTTAAATAAAATCCTAACGTACACTTGTCAATAAATATACTAACTCAAAGTGTTTGGACAATCGTTAGAACAACATGTCTATTTCATTTGGTCATATCTTATGTTTAAATGCAGTCCACATATTAGGCTGAATTGGAATATTGTTACTTTCTATCTTATTTTACTATTATTGTGATTTGTTAAATGATATGAAAAATATTAATTTTTACGTTGCACCCACTCTTGTAATTCTAACCGTAACTTTATTGTGATGACGTCAGAGACAGCGACCTCTGAAGTGTTGTGGTGTAATGAGGCAGTTCAGGTCTAGCGACGTCTTAAACTGCATATTTCTTTTCCTTGATCTTATTTATCTTTTATATTCAAAATTTTACATGTAAATTGTCTCTGTGTAACGTAGCCGCTAAATAAATAATTATTACACTAATAATTGAATCCCTTAATCATAATCAGTTATCTTAGTAATCAGTCGCAACTGAACAATCAGTTATCTTAGAAAAATATTAAAAGTCGAATGAAGCATTTATTTTCATTTAGCTACTTACCTGTTGACAGTGGGCCGCGGTATCCTGGTTGGTAGAGCGTCAGTCTCGTAATCGCAAGGTGGCGAGTTCTGTCCTCGTCTCGGCCAAAGACCGCCCTGTTGCTAATGGCAGTTGAGGCACATTAAATAGATCATGACTATTAAGTCCTAAAAGTCCCCATAATAAATTGTACCTCACTTGCTGCAATGAGCACTTGCAATATCCAAAACGATTTCGCTGTCAAAGTTTTAACGTCATCTTTTTGTGGAAATATAGAGAAATTAGATGAAAACACATTACTGGTTTATTTTTCACTGGCAACATGATCTTCTGTCACCAAATCCAGCAAAACACTTGAGGAAACAACGGCGCCATATTTTACAGATTTTTAGTTGCTCATATTCTTTTCGTATGTCAATCCCATCTTCCAGCATTTGTCTTACACCTTGTCTTACATTAAAATGTTGTAATTAGCAGTTCTCTTTTAGTGCTAGGGCCTCGATAGCCTGGTTGGTAGAGCATCAGTCTCGAAATCGAAAGATGGCGAGTTCTGTACTCGTCTCGGCCAAAGACCGCCGTGTTGGCTAATGGCAGTTGGGGCCCGCTGAATAGATCGTGACTGCAATGTCCTCCAAGTTCCCATAACAAATGATTTCTCTGGGGGTACTGAATCGGGGATGAGTCGGTCTCTGATTTGTATCGAAATTCTGACTTGCAGATGAATGAATGAATTTGATCGACCCCTAAAAAGGGTTGTGTCGTGTGTGTTCGAGAAAAGTCGTCCTTTCATCTCAACGGTGCTCGTTAACAACGAAAGGCGCACACTTCTGTCTTAATTCGAATCAGCTCCACTCATTAGGGCTTGATATAACCAAGTGGCATTAAATACGATTGTTTACATTTTAGAAATGCATTAGTGTTTTCCCAATAATTTCATTTTTAACTGTTTTTTTATAGTGTATGGAGTTAAAACAGCAGCCGTTGCAGGCGCTGCTGTGGTGGCTACTCCTCTTGTGGTTTCAGCTGCTGGTTTTGGAGCTGGTGGAATAGCAGCTGGATCTGCAGCAGCAGCTGTTCAGTCAGCTTGGTTCGGTGGAACGATCAGTGGCGTTACCGGTACTGCGTTCGCCGCTTTGCAAAGCATCGGTGCTGCAGGACTGGGATTTCTTGGAAAGACTGCTGTTGTCAGTTCCAGTGGCCTTGCTGTGAAGGTTTATGACACCGTTAAAGGCGAATCTAATGATGATAACTGTGACTGTACCGAACTGTGTACTGAAAATTAATGCGAAATCAGTATCCGTTTGCACTTTTTTTCGTGTTTTAAAAATGGAAAGTATGCATGATAATTTTTCTGTTGGTTTTTTTTAATGTTTCTACTATGTTAAATTAATTAATGTTTCAAAAAACTTAACTGGAATAGATTGGGTCTTAACTCTATTTTATAAATGGTTCCATTTGAAACAATGTTAAACATGCATTTAATAAATTATTTTTCAGATAAACGTAGTTGTTCCATGTTTTATTTCTGATCCATTCTGACTTTCCCCTTGGAAGATAGACGTGGGATTTATACTTTTTTTTTTTGTTGACTCCTAAATAATTGTTTCTAAAGAATGTAAAGTGTGCATGTTAAAGGTTTTTTCTTATTCTTTTTCTATGTTTCTGCTATGTTAAATTATAAATTGTTTCGAAAAAGTTAACTGGAATAGATTGGGTCATAACTCTATCTTACGAATGGTTCCACTTGGAGCAATGTTAGCCCCTTAACGGTCGCATAATTTTGAAGAAAATAGTCATAAAAGTGCCTATTTTTTATTCAAGAAAATTATACATAACTGAGTGTATGGACAATATTTGCATTCAGTTTTAATTTTTAGCTTGATATTTTAAAAAAAATCGGAAAAGCCAATATTCAGGGTTATTATAACTGATTGTTAGCTTTCCAACAAAGACAGAAGATAAAAAATAAGTGTTTGAGCATTGAAACATAATTTTATTATATTTCCACATAATGTAAATAAATACTAGTCATTTTTCTTGTGTGATAAATTTTAAAGCATGAGATGCATAGGCCAACATCACAATCAGGACATTAGTACAGAGTTTCCTTTCTGCTGACATCTTGTTCAAAATAAATTAACTATTTCTAAAAACATAGCAAATAGTCTATAGAAATAAACATGATTTTGGGCATAAGAAATAGATTGTTTTAATATTTTTGGCGCATAGCTTTTGAGTTGGCCAGCCCGGAAATATCACGGGCGCGAGAAATAGAGGTAGAAATTTCACCCCATCATTTTCAAGGGAGCGAGAAGGAAGGGGTTAAACATGCATTCAATAAATTATTTTTCAGATAAACGTAACAATACCATGTTTTATTTCCGATCCGTTCTGATTTTCCTCTTGAAAGATAAACGTGGAATTTAATCTAGATTATAGCTTTTTTTATTTGATTCCTAAATAATTGTTTCCAAAAAATCTATGATTGGAAATCGCATGCTAGGTGTGAAGGCACGAATAAAGAATAACGTGCATCGTTTGATAGAAATATTAAAAAAAAAAATGACTTCGAACTTGTATTCACGAGAAGTCGAGTATATAGTAAAATATACCAGTCAAAACAGTCCTGACGAAATTGATAGAATAATATTAGCCTTATATTTTTATAATGAACCAAATTTTTCGGAGCAAGCTGTAATATTTAATTCTCAAACATTAATGCCTCTGTTGCCATATAACAGTACACTTATAAGAATTTCCACCTTTTCCTATACTTAACTGAATCGAATCGCCTGAGATCTTCTTTTCCTCTTCTCACCCAACCCTCAATCCCTGTCAAAATGAAGGCCATTGATGCAAATAAAAAAAAGTCGAGTATATAGAAAAATGTACAATCAAACCCCGTATTGGCTAATGGCAGCTGGAGCACGTTAAATATGTCTTGACTGCAAAGTCCTCCAAGTTCCCATAAAAAAACGATACCTCTGGGGGTACTGAATCAGGGATGAGTCGGTCTCTGATTTCGATCTAAATTCTGACTTGCGGATGGATGAATGAGTTCGACCGCCCCCTAAAAAGGGTTGTGTCGTGTGTATTCGAACAAAGTCGTCCTTTCACCTTAACGGTGCTCGTTAACAACGAAAGGCGCACACTTCTGCCTTAATGCGAAAGAGCTCCGCTCATTCGGACTTGGTATGCCCAAGGGGCATTAGACCCACCACCACAATCAAACCAGTCCTAGCAAAATTGATAGAACAATATTAGATTTATATTTTTATGATGAACCAAATTTTTCACAGAACAAGCTGTATGAATCTCTCATCCAAATTTTTTTAAAGGTTTTTTTTTTTTTTTTTTTTTTTTTTTTTTAAATAAGCGTATTAATCATTTCCGAGCAAATTTTATATAATTTCAGAAAAAAAAACCTTCCGATACAATTTTAGTAAATTTTTATGATGCATCATTATTACGCCTCGTAGAAAATAATGAGCATCCGTATGGTTATCAAGTTATTATTTGTATTGTAATATTGAATTGAAGATTCAGCTAAGGTAAGCTGTCACAGAATTTTTGTTAAAGGAGAACTATCACTTGGACCTACCTTTGAAGCTTGTTGTTAAAATAAACGTTGTTAAGAATCTGTTATGTAGCTTCTCAGCATGGTTAATTCCATCCCGAAAAAGGCCATTTTACTATCATCTCTATTGGATCCCAGATCTCACGACTTGACGATAAAATTTTCAAGAATTTTGGCGATAGAGTAAATAGGAACTGTGTTATGCTTTTTTATTCGAGAACCTTCTCTGCCTTTCTTAAGAGACTATAAAACGTCCTAAGTCCAAGCCGAATATATGCATTTTTTTTTCATAAATTCACATCTTAATTGTTTAAAAAACTCCTATAAGTGAAAAAGTATTTCACCAATAATAAAAGTTTTGGTTCACTTCGTTGCCAATATAATATTTAAAACACACACTGAAATTTTTATGTAAATACCTCTATAAGTTTTTCGAGATATCATGTTAAAGATGGAAATTTTTTATGAAAATTAAAGTTTTGAGAAAATTGAATTACAAGACAAATTTTCGCTGAAAAATATGTGACCCTGGATGATAGGTCAGGCCTTCCTTTTCCTAGAAAAGATAAACTGTTTAAGAAAGAGGAAAATCTGAACTATGTAGTCAATAGTCAGTGTTTTTAACGTTGTCGGATACCTTAACAGTCAAACATGTTTAAATGGAGTACCCTAATTTTAATCCTCAACCCTTAAAGTTTTTTTTAATTCACTATTCATAGAGTTGCGAGATTTTGTGGGGAAAGTCCTCAAGCTAACATACTTAAATTTTTATATAACATTGGTTTTTTACATTCTATTTAATCTTGATATCACAATTTTAAAAAATTTTCGTTCTTTGTTTGTCACTTTTTTTTTTGAAAATATGAAAAGTCTCTTATTCTTAAAGTACCATTTTAATATATATGTTGACTTTCGAAATTTCATTTCTTATATATAAATTTTAGTTCAGTAAAAGTTCCTTATTCGCGCTTCCTTCATTCGCGTTTTCACTGTTCGCGGATTTAAAAAATGTGGCCCAATTCGCGGATCTAATAAGTACATACATAATAATAAAAGGATTCCAATAGGTATCCAACCCAATATCCTTTGTAAATGCCTTTAAATGGACTAATAAAAAAAGTGGAATGGAATAGGTCGAGATGGGTTCGAACAGACAGAATCAAGTGACATTCAGGAATTGCTTGAATCGCAAGATGATCTGACTGAAACCGACTTGGAGGAAATGTTAAATTCACAGCCCATTGAAGCAAGAGGCTTCCACAAGCACTGGAAACGTGACGTTTAATTTGAAAAATCTGAGTGAAGGTTTAAGAATGGCAAATGAGCTTTGCGATTTCTTTATGAACATTGATCCATCTATGGAACGAAGTTTTATTTTTTAAGAGGCAAATTGCTAATGCGAATGCTGTGTATCAGTCTGAACTGAAGGAGCTTTTTAAAACTGCCAAGCAAGAGAAAATGGCAAAATTCTTCAAAATATTGTCTAAGATAATTAATCAAAATGTTCAAAAACTTCAATTAAATTGATTTTTGTATGTATTTGTTTTTTATTTTTATTTTGTCACCTAGGAACGTATCCCCTATAATCCCATATGAATTATTATTCTGTATTAACGGTTTCTGTACTCACGGCATACTTATGGAACATATACCCACGAATAAAGAGCGTTTACTGTATTACCTTTTATATAGATTTGATGCATCTCACCATTTGAGTGGCTCAGTATAACCAGATTTGGCTTCTGTGCCGAAAACCCTAAAAAATCTAACCTAAACTTCTTCTTTAACATCTAAATATGTAAGGGTAGCTTTAGCCCAAATGAAGATGACACTGACACACTCGCTTGTTCAACTCTTTTTTATTAAGGGGGAGCGAAGAAGTGTGGCAATGGAGTTGGCTGGAATTGTGCCAATGTGTAAGTTGAATTCCGCCAAGAGTCGAACCTGCGATGCTTGGGATTGAAGTGCAGTAATTTATCCATTCGACAAAAGCGATCGCTGAAGTCTAGTCGTTTTTATTGGCTTATTAAAGTATCGGACTACGTTAAAAACACTCGTTATCGACCACATTGGTGAGTTATCTTTTTATTGTTATTTCTTGTTGTTCAGACTTTCCTCTTTCCAAAACAGTTTATCTTTCCAATTAAAAGGAAGGTCTGACCTATCATCTAGGCTCACAGAAGTTTTCAGGTAAAATTTGTCTTTGAATTCAGTTTTCTTAACACTTTAATTTTCATAACAATTCTCCACCGATAACATGATACCTCAAACTCTAACAAAGGTAATTAAGTAAAAATTTCAGCGTGTGTTCTAAATAATGGGCAATGAAATGTACTAAAAGTTTTGTTATTGGTGAAGTACTTTTTTATTCATAGGTGTTTTGAGAAAAATTAAGTTGTGAATTTATGGAATAAATGCATATATGCGTATATTTTTACCCATCACTTCTTTGCATCGCAACATTTTTCTTAGATTTAGTTTCATTTCATTCATCATTATATCCCATAACTTGTGCACTAAGAAATATAGGATTGCTGAATCACAATTTTGTGTAGAGTTTTAACCGTTTTATTAATATTTACTACACATTTTCCTATTTCTCAATATATATATCATATTTTCAAATAGTTTTGTTGTATTTATAGTGTTTTGTATTATAACTGAAAATATATCTAACAATCATAGTTTTAAAAAGAGTTAATAAAATCTGATTTTCAAAAATATTCCTTCGAACGTAGTCGGGTACCTTAAGATGTCACCACAATACTCCCTACCAGTGAGTTGTAGAGACGAACAACTTTAATAGCGCCAAGCGTAATGGCGAGCGAAGAGAGTTGCTGCTTCAAGTGAGTCAAGTATTTTGTGTTGGTTGCGTATGCTGCGGGTAGGTGGCGCCACGACAGCTGTTTGAACGTCCGAGGTCACCAATGTGGCGATGGTGTTGGCGGGAATTGTGCCAATGTGTAGATTAAATTCCGTCAAGGGTCAACGCCCCTTCTTGCTGATAGGAAGCCGCCGATCGGCTGTGAGACTCTGAAATAGCAATGCTATTTAATAAGATTGCAAAGTTCGGAAACGATAGTGCAATCAGCATTTAGGGAAATCTCCGACTGAGGTAAAAAAAACAAGTTAAAACAATGAATGTTGAGTGGTGCTTGACATGCAATCAGCATTTTTAGCTAACAATGGAATATTGCGTTGCAATGAAAGCTAGATTAGGAATGCATAGAATGAACAATTAGTGATGGACAAACCCGGAAATAAATAAAGCAAAAGACCGATGCAGATAATAAAGCACATTGAAATACAAATAACACGTGTTATCATATATCAGGGAGTCAGCAGTTTCGTTTTAGGTAAAAGTACCTGATTTCTTGATCTTTTGGTTACTAAGCACAATCCTAAAAGCTTTCTTTGGGTAAAAAGGGATTTACATACTGGAAATAGAACAGAATTAAAAAGGAGGATTGGAGAGGAAATCGACCAGGTATTAGGTACGGAAAGGGAAACTTTAGTTTAGTTTAGTTATATTAACATCCCGTTTTAAAGCAACACGAGGGCTATTTTGGGACGGACCTCGTCATTTTGAAACACGGTC
>JAPMOQ010053999.1:10335-24773 GCA_026543055.1 Argiope trifasciata | reverse complement strand
ATATATATATATTCAGGTCGCGAGGTGTCAATACTTTTGACCATTGTCCACCGATGTATGACAGAAAAAATCCCTTATTTGGAATTCTTGCTTGAAAGTGGCCCTTGACGAAATTTTCAGGCCGGATTCTTTTTCTATTGATTATTGTTTTGACTTGGTTGTGTTAGCTTATTTTGTTAATTTATATATATATATATATATATATATATATATATGTGTGTGTGTGTGTGTGTGTATATATGGCCGGGGTAGCCTGGTTGGTAGGATGTTGGATTTGCATCCCTCAGTTTGTGAGTGGGAACTTATGAGCTGAAACTGTGTGTGGAGGTAGCTGGCACTCATATAAATCTGTTGAGGTTTGAATTACAGTCTGTAGATGAATAAATGAATTGCATGAATGAATTCCACTCCATAAAAAGGGTTGTGACGTGTGAATAGCTATTTCAAACTCTTGGCCCTAGATGGCGCTATTTAAAAAAACAAAAATCGTAATTTTGAACCCCGGTCAGATGACGAGGACGACAACTGAACTGACACGCCCCTCTCCACTCCACGCCACACCAGCGGAAGGACATTTGATAAACAAAGATAAACTGTTTTGGAAAGAGGAAAGTATGAACTGCAAGAAATAACAATAATAGAAATAATCGCCAATGTGGTCGATAACCAGTGTTTTTAACGTAGTCGGATACCTTAAGTATTTTTAAGGAAGGGGGAGAAGTCAAAGGGTGTGGGATATCAAATCAGAACATCATTCTTCAATGCAAACATATATGCTGGGCTGTTACATTGCAATACACAAATTTAGTTTAGTTAAATTATATTAACGTCCTGTTCAAAGCAACAAGAGGGCTAATTTGGGATGGACCTCGTCATTTTGAACCACGGTAAGATGACGAGGATGACACTTGGACTGGCACCCCACACCAGCGGGAGGAGTTTGGCCTGACAGATTTAACGTGCAAGAGACCCCCTCACACGACGGTTCTTCGGTGGAATCGAGTCTCGAATCTGAAACTCTCCGCTTCCAAAGCCGAGACCTTAATGCCATGGCCCTGTACGGAAAGGGAGAACAAACCAAATTGAAAAAGACATCGCTAAATTAATGTATAAAAAAGTTACAGAAAATAAAAGACAATTCTTAAGTAATGGTAAGGTATCCGATTACGTTAAAAACACTGGTAATCGAACACATTGGCGAACACAAGGCCCATCATCCAGGGTCACCTATTTTTCAGCTAAAATTTGTCTTTTAACTTCAATTTTCTCAAAACTTTACTTTCCATAAAAATTCTCCACCGTTAACATGATATATGAAAAACTGATAGAGGTATTTGCATAAAAGTTTCAGTTTTGTGTTTTAAATGATATGGGCAATGAAGCGAACCAAAATTTTTGTTGCTGGGGAAATACTTTTTCACTGGTAGGTGTTTTTAGAAAAATTAAGTTCCGAATGTATGGAAAAAAATGCTTATATACGTATATTTTCCCCCATGACTTCTTTGTATTTCAAACTTTTTCTTAGATTTTGGTTCGTTTCATCATTGTATTCTATAATTGGTGTACAAAGAAAAATAGAATTGCTGCATAACAATTATGTATAGAGTGTTAACCGTTTTGGTTTAATTTCATTAAAATTTACAAAAAATTTTCCTTTTTTTTCAAAATATATTATATTTTTAAATAACTTTGTTGTATCTATAGTATTTTGTATCATAATTAACCATACATCTAAAAACCGTAGTTTTAAACAATTTTTAAAAAATTGAATTTTTCAAAAATATTTCCTTTGAACGTAGTCAGATACCTTAAATCGGTTATTTATTTTTATTTTGATATTTTTTCGCTTGTATTTAAGAAAAGAAATTAAAAATTCTGTCATAGAGAACAACCATGAACATTTAATTACATTTCCGTTAAACTGAAATGATATTAACAAGAAAAAAAAGGGTCGGGGGGAAATTCGGTCAATTCAGCCCTACCTTCCAAAAAAATATTTCTGACTATCTTTACACTGCTATACTTTCTGTAAATCAGTTCCTAAATAATTCGTAAGAACATTGCGTAAATCAGTAAGAACATTATAGAACAACTTGATGAGCTATCAAATTTGGCATGTAGTTACTTCTAAATAAGTAGGGGCTCGCTCAGAAAGGTTTTACATAATTTTAACTAAAATTTTTCGATATTTTAGAATTTTTTTTCCGTTAAAAACTTAGAATCACATTTTTATATAAAAACTATTTTTTATGTACCAATACAGAATATTTGAAGCTTTATTTTATTTTCTTCGTCATTTGTATTGATGATACTTGTCTTAACACTTTCAATGCCACCGACGAGATATCTCGTTTTTCAGACACTTCCAATTACAGGTTTCTGTGAGCTAAAATTTGTCTCTTATGCCGGTTTAGATAGGTCGAACTTTTTATTATATATATGAAGAATAGATGAGTTGAACTTTCTAATACATATCTGGAGAATAGATGGGTTAATCTTTCTAATACATATCCGAATAACAGATGGGTTGAACTTTCTAATACATATCCGAAGAACAGATGGATTGAACTTCCTAATACATATCTGGAGAATAGATGGGTTGAACTTTTTAAAATATATCTGAAGAATAGATGGGTTGAACTTTCTAATACATATATGGAGAATAGATGGGTTGAACTTTTTAAAATATATCCGAAGAACAGATGAGTTGAACTTTCTAATACATATCCGAAGAACAGATGGGCTGAACTTTCTAATACATATCCGAAGAACAGATGGGTGGAACTTTCTAATACAGATTCGAAAAGCAGATGGGCTGAACTTTCTAATACATATCCGAAGAACAGATGGGCTGAACTTTCTATTACATATCTGAAGAATACCTTTACTTTCTTCATTTATTTTTTTGTATAAAAACAGAACCTGTAATTGGAAGTATTTGAAAGATAGGGTATCTTGTACGTAGCGTTGAAATTGTTAAGCGCTTGAGTTCTTTCCTCGTGCAATATAAAATGGTATTAGGGGTATCCATAACAATAGTTTGGAATCCTTGAGGAAAAAGCTGGCTAACTCTCAAAGGTCACGCCAAAGTCAGCTAGTAAAAATTCTCCTTACCCTTTTATTTCATTTTTTAGGTACTTTCTTGCATATAATTTGAATTGGAAAAATATGTTGTTTTTATGATTCGTAGGATAATTTTTAAAAACAGAATAGGGATGTAGAAAGCATATTGATTCAAAATTTGAAGTAGCTGTAAAAAACAATCTAAATCATTCTATTTGTTTTAATAATTTTAATTTGTGAGTTTTCGTCCTCTTTTTCGAACGTGTAGGCCTACGAACGGTAAAATAGAAGACGTATTGAATTCAAAGAATGAAAATAGATCGCTCTATCGAATGATAAAACCGTGCACAAAATCCTCAAAATAAAAAATGAAATTTTTAGACTAATATCTTTTTGTAAATCAGATCGTATGCATGATTTATAATACAGAAACAAAACAGAACAAAACTGCTGGAATTACAGCTACCAAATTTGTCAGATTATTACTTTTAAAGTACTGGGCACTCACTGCAAAAGATTTTACAAAATTTTAATTAGATTTCCTATTGAAGTGTGTTAAAGTTTTTAATTGAAAACTTCGGAGCATATAATTGTATAAAATCTATTTTATTACAATTTAAAATTTAAAAAAATCTTTGCATTGATTTTTAATATGTTTCTTGAAAATTATTATAAAGCAGCTGATGCAATAGGCTTTTTACCATAATATCGGTACTGAAATATGCTGAGGTATGTTTAATCTCGATTTCATCACTGTTTTCGCAATATGAACTTTCATTTAAAACTATGCAATTTTACATTAAAAATAATTAAGAACAATAAAAAAATATTCTACACGTTCTTGCATAACTTTGTTTAAAATTAAACTAAAGTATTCTCACATTTTTTTATTATTTTGATAAGATTAAGAAATAATCATGAAATACGCTATAAAAACGCAAACGATAAAATAAATTTCTTTAAAAAAATAAATATTTTAAGTTGGCATTCTTATGTAGTGTTTATACTAGGTCAGTTATAAGATGTCGAGTAGGCAGCGCATGCGTAGGATGGTCATTCCGTGCTTCACAATGCATTGCATTCGCGAAATTATCTTTTTCATTGCGTATCGTATTAAAATTACGGATATTTAAACAATGAAAATGGTAAAATAAAAAAAATCAACGTATTAAAATTTGAAATACTATAGAAAAAAATGGCCAATGAAATTTAGAAAACACCTCCTCACAATAGAAAAGACAAACAGCAAAATTGAAATTAATCAATGATAAGATATCAATTTTTTTCATGTTAAAAAAAACCCAAAAATTCTACAAACGCATGTGCAGTAATATATATATATATATATATATATATATATTACAGCATAATGTTGTCCCGAGGGATAATTATTTGTCATCTACCGTACTATATTTTTGAGCCTTTCTACGCATGCGCTGTCTACTTGCCGTCTTTTAACTGGTCAAGAGTAAATTGTAAACTGTCTGATGTGATAACCGTTATACGCAGAAAGTAACAAGTGACACAGTCAAGCTAAAAACATTGCCATGCTGTAAAAGTTCCAATTTTGCTTTTAGATTCTAATTATTATGAAAAAATTTAATAATTTTCTCTGAAACGACTTGGTCGATTTCTTTTGTATTTATATAATTTGAAATTAACAAGCGCACTAACTGTAGATGCGGTTCCCAAATTCATGTAAATCACAATATTTTAAATTTTATTTATATTAGAGAATTTCATTTAATAAACCTTGCTTGGAGGACTTAAAATTTTAATTTAAAATCTTTTTGGAGCTATGCCTATTTATTTGAGAACTCACTAACACAAAAACACTTATTTATTATTATTGAATTGATATATTGATTGAATTCGATGCATAATTTTTTGCATCAAATTTATCGATTTCTTACAAATTTGAACAAAATCCATTTGCAAGTAATTCGTCTGTCTGTATTGTTGTAAAGGAACGTGGTAACCTCAAAATGCAAAAGGCTGAAGTATAATAAAGTAATTAATGTAACAACTTCACAAACATAAGGAAGAAAAATTAGTAGTTTGGAATGTTTCATTTTCTTTCAATTAAAAACAAAGTTTGAGAACAATGCAGAAATTTCATTTGTGTTTAAAAAACAAATTAACTACTCAAAATTCTTCTAACAGTATCTCAAAGTTCTTCTAACTGTAAACTACTTAAAAACAACTGTTATAGTTACGTTAAGTAAACATTCAAGTTATAGAATATCTTCTCATAATGGCCTAGTCTTTATGCCGTTTAGTTTAGTTATATTAACGTCCCGTTTGGAGCAACACGAGGGCTATTTTGGGACGGACCTCGTCCTTTTGAACCACGGTCAGATGACGAGAACAACACCTGAACTGGCACCCCCCTCTCCACATCACACCAGCTGGAGGATGTTTGACCTGACAGATTTGTCGTGCAAGAGACCCCCTCACACGACGGTTCTTCGGTGGAATCGAGTCTCGATCCTGAAGCCCTCCGGTTTGAAAGCTGAGACCTTGCCACCAGACCACCGCTGCCCCATCCTTTATGTCGTAGTATTATAGTAATTTTAATATTTTGTTTAATTTCTTTTTTAAATATAAAATTAGCAGCATGTATTTCGTTTCTACATACTATCTTATCTACAGTGACAAAAAATTGAGATTTACCGTATTTTTACTTGATAATTCTTAATTTCAATATAAATAGAACATTATCGAGAAGTGCAAATATGTTTTTATTTTTACACTTAACAAGTGCTTTAATTTAGAGTAAAAAAAAATCAAGGAAAAACTTCTTAATTGAAATATTTCAGAAGCATTTAAATTGAGCATACGCAGAATTTTGCCTCAAAAAAATTTCAGAGTGCAACAATGAAATTTTGTAATATTTAGCATTGAAAGAAAGTGTAAATATCATAAGCATGCCTTTTGGCTTGTGGTGATATCTTAATAAGCCAGATAACATCTACGGGATCGAGCAATTGCTTTTGTCCTGTGGCTATGTTACTAGGCTTCAGACCCAAAGGTCCCGGGTTTTTCCGAGCACATTTCACCTCCCACAAGCTTTTATAATGACCTCTAAACTTCGTAGTACGCTTCGATCAATTTTGGGAAGGATTCGAAACTATTTTACCCCATTCTTCTTGCAAAACTTATTCAAGGGAATTTTGTATTTGTTTTCATGTTTTCAGGTCACTGATCCATAAATATTCAATGGCATTGATGTCGGGTTACTGTGGTTGGATACTGCCCATTCGCAACATACCTGCACAGATTCCATCTGACCATCTCTCCTTGCTGTAGTTGTGGGGAGATAGGATCCCCAATTCACTATGTCATGGCACATGAGAAAGCCAGGGCCACGTTTTGAGGAAGAATGGTGCAAGAGAGTTGCAGCGAACACTCATTCACGCAGAAAGATCCACTCCATAATAAATCATATCCATAAATACCAAGACCTCTTCTGGGCTATACAATAGCTGAGACCAAATTACCAATCATAATCAGCAAAAACTATAACTTCAAAAGTGCTCAAAAGTTCCTTAAAAGTGAAGTTCTCAAGAAGGAAAATAAGACCACAGGACCTAGACGGACTCGACAGATTTTGACACTACAGTGATTGTTTATTTGTTGATACATTTCATACAGATGTTCTCAATGTAATTGATCAATCTCTCCTTTTTAGTTAGCATTCTCATTTCCCTGTATGTTCAGTTCATAGTCAGTATTTGTTTAATTATTATTGTTCCCTCCATCTAATTATTACCTCATCGAAAAATTGAATGCATTCGTGTAGGATTTGACACCAATGGGATTCTCTCCGGAGATACCTGGATGGTTTGTCGTCTCTTTCTTTCTTAATTGTTTTTATCTCTTTTTTCCTTTTTTCCCCTTCCTTTTTGTGCCTTTCTAACCGGTTAGATAACTTAATGTTATAGGCATCGGGGACGCAGGATGACGTTATGGGGTTGTGTCTGTAACTGCTGTTTACAAAGAACAAGACTCGATAGTTTGACGTTAAGTCCATTCTATTTGGGGCCGTAGTCCTATTGTAAAAGGGAATTTCCATCTAAACCCAAAAGTTTAGCACTCTCCTTTAGATTGCTGCGACTATATAATTCATCCAACTTGCCGCAGAAACTTTTCAAATCATAGGCAGATGTGTAAGAGCAAAATGCCATTAGACGAGCTGGATATAAAAGTTGCATTGTTACAGAAAAAATGTTTGTGGTGACATCTTAATAAGCCAGTAACTACGACTAAACAACGGTGGTCATTTTTCTATAGTATATAAGTTACTGGACTTCAAACCCGAACATCGCAGTTTCGATCCTTGGCGGAATTCAACCTACGTATTGGCACAATTCCGCCAACACATATGCCAAATTGATTACCTCGGGCGTGATGAATTTTCAAAAGCTGTCTTGGTGCCATCTCTCCATTAGCAACGCAAAGTCGTCAGACTCACTTGACGCAGCAGCAACTCTCATACACTAGCCATAACGCTTGGCGCAATAAAATCGTTCGTCTCTCTACCGAGCTCACTGGTAGGGGAGTATTGTGGTGACATCTTAATAAGCCAGTAACTACTACTAAGCATTAGTGGCAATTTTTGTATAGTGGATAAGTTACTGGACTTCAAACCCGAACATCGCAGACTCGATCCTCATCGGAATTCAACCTACGTATTGGCACAATTCCACCAACACCTACGCCATCAGATAAAGAACTTGAAGTTTGTAAAAACTCATCGATCAAAGACAAATAACTTTTAGAAGAAAGTTAACCAATTATTTTTGGCAGTAACAGCCATCATGCTGCATAGAGAAAGCCTAATACTGCTTTGAATCCAAAACATTTACATCCTACAGTTGTGGTGACTCTGTCATGTTGTAATGTAGCATTGCGTCACTTGGGGTAAGAAATTTAATTCTTATAGATGACGTTATAAACCATATGGCTCACTTAGATATACTTCGCAGCAATCTAAAGGAAAGTTGCAATAATTTAGGTTTAGATGGAAATTCCATATTCCAGCAGGACGGCGTCTCTAAACAGAATGCACGTAACGTCAAAATATCGTTCTATTTCATTCTAAAAAGCAGTTAATGTACATTCACAGTACCCCGACATCAATGTCATTGAATATTCGTGAGCCATACTTGAACAAGTGATCCAAAACATAAAAATAGAAATAAAATCCATTTAAAACAAATTTTATTAAAAAAATGTGATAAAATATTTTTAGAACCACCAAAAATTGGTCGAATCGGTGTTACGTTATTTAGAGGCCATTATAAAAGCCAAAAGACATGCAACTTAATAATTACACTTTCTTTCTATGCGAGATATTGCAAAAATTTCATAGGTCAATCAATTTTTTGAGGAAAAATTCTGCGTATGCTTATTCTGAATGCTTCTGAAACTTTTCAATCAATAATTTTTTCTTTATTTTTTCCCTAAATTAAACCATTTGTTATGTGTAAAAATGAAAAAACACGTTTGCACTTCTCGTTAAAGTTTTATTTATGTTGAAAATCGGAATAATCAAGTAAAGTGTACTCTCATTTTTTTGACTGTATTTAAATGTGCTCTGCAGATCTGAAACAATGGCCACTAATTTCATTTGCAGAAATTTCTATTATCTAAAGCATAAATTTCAATTATCTGCATCCGCAATTCCCTTGTTGCCAGGTGCGATTGATTCCGTTCGAGATTGGTTGAGCGTTATCCAACACATGCGCAGAAAAGTAAGTTCGTAGTTTCGGAAGGGGATTCCCCTTTTCGTCTGTGATTAATCCGGTATTTATTTGTTGTCTGAATTTTGCCTTTGTTAGATAGGAACAATTCGTTTGAAGAAAGTAAATTCAGTTTTGTACGATACAAACAATTCGTCAGAAGAAATTAAAATCAGTTTTAATTAATAGTTCTAAAGTAAACGTAACCACGGAACCGACATTTCATTTGAATTTTTTCTAAACATCTTTATTTTTTGAGTATAAATATAGTAGCAAAGCACTATAATTAGGTCGTTCTCAATGTAATATTCCAATTTTTATTGAAATTAACGAAGAATTTAAATTGCAACTGAATTCTTGCTGATGCGAATTGAGAAAATGTCTTCTACTAAAACTGCAATATTTTTCATTGTTCTTCAACTTACGCAGGTAATAAATTTTTTAATAATTTCTTTCTTTCCGTATTCTTTGAATCACTTAATTACAGTTTGCATATTTTTAAAATACAACTATTATATTTTAGCTGATCATTAAAATATTCGTCATGATTTTGAAAAATGATTCCAATATTTATAAATGATTTAATATATTACAAAAGTTAATTTTTATTTTATTTACACATTTTTATTATTGATATGAAACAAAAAACGATTGATCATGTTTAGTAAAGAAAATTTTAACTAATTGAACATTTTATTATCAGTTGATCATAAAAACTTTCGAATTGTTTTTGTAATAAGACACCAATGCTTAAAAATGATTATATATATATTATTTTTATTTATTTTATTTCAACATTATTATTGATATAAAAATGAATAAATATGCTTAATAAATAAAATTTTAATAAATAAAAAAAATTGGTGTGATTTTTAAATTATGTTTATTTATACTTCTTTTATGATTTATTTTTACTGAAATAACTTTGATATCATAAAAAAATCAAGTACTGTGAAGCAATTAAATTATATACAATGTGTTGTCTTGAAATAGTTTATATTTAGGCTTTAAATATTTGAAGGTATTAAAAAAATTAATCATTTTTGCTATGAGTCTTTTAAAAATTTATATCTCTGTTAGAAATAAGTTTATTGTTGTTAAATATATTTTTATGATTACCAATTAGTGTTGCTTTGCAGTTAACGTTTTTTTTTTTATTATTAAGTTTCCTATCGAGATAATAGAGGGAGAGGTTAAAAGAGCATTGTGAGAAAAAATAGTGTCTTCAAAATATCAAGGAAATATATTAATTTGTTTTTATTGCCTTCTTTGTTATTTCACGTTAGGTTATTTAATTTGCTTAAAATTATAATCAATTTTTATCAATTAAATGGTAGATTAATGTATAAATTATTAGATTGTCATTTAAACAAATCTAAGCTTATGTTTCCTTAAGAATTTAATTTTAATCAAACGAATATACTTGATTGAATTTTTTTTTTTTTTTTTTTTTTGTATATGAATAAAAAAATTGTTTCAAATTTTTATTACATACGTAATAATGTAAACATTGAGATTTGTTTCATCTTCCTAGCTGCATGAGCAAAGAAAGTGTAATTTAACATAGTTTGCTAGTATATAATTAGTACATCGCTTACTAGGTTGTGTCTTATGGTGCAAAAATCAGACGGATTTTAAGTTACTAAATATGAAATGAGATTATATCATGGTTAATAGAGATTACAAAATTTTAACTAAAAAGAATTAATTTTAAATAAAAAATTTTAACGGTTTTCCTTATTAATTTCGAAATTTATCTGTTCACAGAAAAAAAAAAAAGAAAAGAAAAGAGTTGCGTAACTTCAAAATGAAAAAAAAAATGGTACAAAAAGGAACAATGATTTGTTTTTATAAAGTTTTTCCTTAATTTTAATATTTTTCTTTAATTTAAATAAAGTTTTTCTTTAATTTTAATAATTCAATTAATTTTAATATTTAATAAATTTTTTTTAATTTTAATTGTAAAGTATTTTAAACATATTTTAATATTTTAAGTATATTTTATTTATTTAGTTTTTGCGTTTATGTGCAAGAATGATATTAAATAAATTTTTTATGTTTTCTTTATAATTAAGAATAAATTACATAAAAACAAATATTAAAAAAAATTGATTAGATAAGATTTTATTTACCTGACGAAACTTTTAGGTTGGAATTTTTTCTTTAAATTACCTGATGTAACAATCGATGCTGGTAAAAATCGATGCAACGGCTGCTACAATCAAGCTATAAGAATACAAATAAAATTCATATCAAATCTGAAACATTATAATTTTATGATGTATTGACAGAATTTTCTTAAAAACAATTTTTCCTAAAATTTTAGATTATATTGAAATTAATTATGTTTCTAATAAATAATAAATAGATGAAATGTAATTTTCTCTATAACTCTTTTTTCATTTTTAGATTATTGGTTGTTATGCAGAATGTCGCTGTGGAAAGGAGGTAAGAAGTAAATATTTCTTTTTTGGGAGTGTTTTTAAAAATATTATTTTACCTTAGTTAGCTCATTATAAAACATTGTTCAGTTACCACCTAATTCAATTCTTTACACTGTTTAGGACATTTTTCCAGATCTCTAATTCTGAGGATATATCCGCATACTAAATTTATTAAATTATCTTTGTTCGTTTTTGAATTTCGCTTTCATCCGCTCACAGACAGACAGACATGTGACGATTGCTAGACTTTCCATAAACTAACTGGTTTCGCCCAAAATATGAATATATCAAATTTGATTTGATTTGAAGTGTCCAAAATACAATTGTAATTGAAATTGTTTTAACGGATTAGAGGTCCTATAATATGGAAAATTTATTTAAATTTGCGAGACCAGAAATATACAATAAAAGTTCTTTAATCGTGGGGTATATGTTCCATAAATATGCCACGAATACCACCGAAACCATGAAAACGGAATGGTCATTTATATGGGATTATAGGAGATACGTTCCTAGGTGACAAAATAAAAAAATAAATATATAAAAAAATCAATTTAATTGAAGTTTTTGAACATTTTGATTAATTATCTTAGAAAATGGTTTGAAGAATTTTGTAATTTTCTCTTGCTTGGCAGTTTTCAAAAGCTCTTTCCATTTAGACTGATACACAGCAGTCTCATTAGCAATTTGCCTCTTAAAAATAAGACTTCGTTCCATAGACGGATCAATGTTCATAAAGAAATCTCAAAGATCATTTGCCATTATTAAACCTTCTCTCAGATTTTCAAATTAAATGTCACGTTTCCAATGCTTGTTGAAGCCTCATTTTCAATGGGCTGTGAATTTCCTCCAAGTCGGTTTCAGTCAAATCTTCATCTTGCGATTCAAGCAATTCCTGAATGTCACCTGATTCTATCTGTTCGAACTCATCTCGTTTTATTCCATTCGCGGTTTAGGCTTTTTATTAGTCCATTTGACGGCATTTACAAAGGATATTGGGTTGGATACCTATTGGAATCCTTTTATTATTATGCATTACTTATTCAATCCGCGAATAAAGAAATTTTAGCCGCGAATATAGGAATTGGGTCGCATTTTTTCATTCCCTGAATAATGAAAACGCGAATGAAGGAAGCGCGAATAAGGAGCTTTCACTGTATTCACATAAATGTTCGATTTGATCTGAGGGTTTCTAGATCCATTAGTATAGAATTTCAGTTCGTGTATGTTTATGTGATTTAATTATTTGATTTTTGCTTTTAGTTAATTGTTTTGTTTGTATGTTGTTTATTCTTTGTATACTTGTTTATTTGTATAAATGGATACTGAACATAGATGGCGCAATATGCTCCAATCTGAAAGTATGTTTGGAATATGAGGGGAGCTCTCTTCGGATGTTCTCTAACATTCTAGACCTTTCTTTGTTATGCAAATTAGTTAATTGTTTCTCGAATATTCTGTTCGTGTATAAAAACTGATACCCACTCGTCGTGAACTACTTCTTGATCGTGTAAAGTTGCAATTCGCTCCTTTCCTTCAATAAACTTGTTTGTTAATTAAAAGCTCACGGTGTGTTTAATTGATTCTTTGTGACAATATATGAGTGTATGAAAAGTATTCTTCATTCGAAAATGGAACCCAAAAATTGTTAACAATGATAAAAAAAAAAAGGCTTAACTTTCGTTAGAATTTTTTTATGATGTCATATGCCAATTTAAACATTTGTTGATTATTAATGAAATTAATAGCACGTCCGTTTTTTTTTATGAGAAGGTGTTATTTGACAACGGATTTTAACCACCCGCCACTCGCGTTTGAGCATGCATTAGGTTTAGTTTAGTTATATTAACGTCCCGTTTTGAAGCAACACTAAGATGGGTTTAATTCATCAAAATAGTGGTGAAAGGTAAAAGGAAATTAAGAGATGTTTAGATTTAAAAATGAAGTGAAATTTGATCACTCTGAAATTAATGAGATGTAAACGTTACAGATAATTAGTAATACTGACGGAAAAGGGTACCACTATAAATTTTTTCAGAGCAAATTTTCATTTAATGTAAAGAACATAAGCATTAAATTATGAAAAATAAAATTAAAAAATTGTGTTTTCAAAAAAATAATGATATTTTTTATATGTTATTAATTTTTTTGATATTATTTTGGAATTAATGGCAATGGATAATCAAGAGTTTATTCTGTTCAAAACATTTTAATTTCCATCAAGAAATTGCTGTAGATATGGAGCCCCTTAAAAATATTATTTTAAAAATACATGATATTGTATTTATTTTGAGATTAAAGAAACATTATTAATGATTCTTAATTTAAATTTAATGTATAATAATTTTAATGTATAACACGAAATAATTAACATAATTTCTTTACTTAAATTAAAATGTAGAACGAATGTTAATTTCTCTCTATTTTTAGGATACTACATCAACAAGTGAACTTCTAAGTAAGTAAAATAACTTCATTTTTATTGCTCAAATATATATTTCCCATCTTGTATGTTTTTAACGTATATGCAAATTTTTTACAAATGCAACCATCTATAAATAGAACAGTAATTTAATAAGCTATTTTCTTTTTGAATCTTAGAAAGACCTATATATATATGTGTGTATGTACGGATTTAAAATTATTCGAAGCAAATGGTAGTTTGAAGGCATTGAAGAAGATTTTTGAATTTAAAGTTCGTTTTATTCCATTATTCCATCTCCGGAGACAGGCATGCTTATTTACAAGCAGCGTGGACAAGCAGAAGTGACGAAAGAAAAAGGGGGAAGAAATTAATTTTCCCACATTTATATAGCATATTTTGATAGGGAAAACTTGTTTACAGTGCCAATACATTATTAATAATCTCGTAGGGATTTCTGAACATGTGTCTTTCAAAGCAAGGGAAACACAGGGATCTTTTAATAAAATTGTGTTTAGGTCAGCAACATTTATCAATCACTCTCACTGTGGGATTCGACTGAACATTTATACAAAGCATTTCTTGAATGAATTAAGCAGATAACGTGAAATCGGATCAGGGAATAAAATAATATTTTTAGAAGGACTTTGATATGGGCAAAATTAAGATGTAACTTTAGAAATTAATTTAGTTAAAATAATTGTATAAAATCTTAAAATAATCATATATATATATATATATATATATATATATATATATATATAT
>JAPMOQ010053999.1:0-10235 GCA_026543055.1 Argiope trifasciata | reverse complement strand
ATATATATATATATATGAGAACTGTGGTCTGATCAACGTCGGCAGTGGCTGAGCAAAACGACAGCTCTACCCATCACCGCCTGGTTGCCGCGAATGTCCTATAGGCTGTGGTTTAACGCCTATATATTCTCTCGTCCCATACTATTTACTTGCAGTGATATAAAAGGATTCCCCGGTCGTTGTTTTCGGTCTGTTAATGATTAGGTCATTGTGAGTGTAATATCTTCTCATAAAGCGTCCTTGTATTCATCCAACAACTGGGGGGGGGGGGTGATAGTCCCCAGGTCCTCACTCAAATTGCAAACAGATCTTCTAGTTACATTCATAGTCAGAGCTTTATTACTTCTCTTCGAAAGATTAAATTTGCGTTTTCTGGCCATTTTTAAAAACTGTCAAAAAATGAAAAATTAAAAAAATTAAAACTAACCTAAAAACGGCACATTTTAAAAGTATAAACATATGCGAAAAATATATAACTGACATAAATACAATTCAATAATGAACACACAATACTAACCTAAAGACAATTTGGTTACATTGTCTACCCGAAGTAAAACAAAACGGCAAATCAAGTTCATGTTTCTTTAAATTCAACTCAAGTCTATTTTATTTTTCTATCGAGATTTAGATAGCTAAATACAAACAGTTGTTGACAATTACACTTTAACTTTCAACGCCAGTTAGCGTAACGCTCATGTTTGACTTTCCTACGACAGTTAGGGTAACGCAATGCAGATTAGAATTTTTTTTATTTCCTTTACTCTGTTCTCTTTTAATTTAAAATTGCTTCAGAATGAATCTGAAAGATCGATTCATTAACAACATTTGATTTTAAATACATGAAACGTAAGGAAAATTAATAGTATCGTTCGAAATAATGCTAACCTTAACCTCAAATCTGTTGGAAAAAATAACTGGAAACTTACTTTATCTTTGGCGGGATTTGGATTTTTTGCGCGAAAGCTAGTTTTTAATGAATAAAAAATTAACAACTCAATGAACCGGAATAAAAAGTAGACTATGTTTTGTACCTGACTATACTCTATCTTTGCGCTAAATTTCATCCAATTCCGTTCGGGCTTGATGAAGTTATTAACATCCATCCAAACTTACACATTTATAATATTAGTGTAGATAGTCAACATCCATCCAGACTTTTACATTTATAATATTAGTATCGATAGTCAACATCCATCCAGACTTATATTTATAATAGTATAGATAGTCAAAATCCATCCAAACTTACACATTTATGATATTAGTATAGATAGTCAACATCCATCCAGACTTTCACATTTATGATATTAGTATAGATTGTCAACATCCATCCAGACATTTACATTTGTAATATTAGTATAGATAGTTAACATCTATCCAGACTTTTACATTTATAATATTAGTAGATAGTCAACATCCATCCAAACTTTTACATTTATAATATGAGTAAAGATAGTCTACATCCATCCAGACTTTTACATTTATAATATTAGTATAGATAGTCAACATCCATCCAGACTTTTACATTTATAATATTAGTATATATAGTCAACACCCATCCAGACTTTTACATTTATAATATTAGTATAGAATGTCAACATCCATCCAGACTTTCACATTTATAATATTAGTATAGATAGTAAACATTCATCCAGACTTACATTTGTAATATCAGTATAGATAGTCTACATCCATCCATCCAAACTTTCACATGTATAATATAAGTATAGATAGTCTACATCCATCCATGCAGACTTTAAAATTTTAATATTAGTATATATAGTCTATATCCATCCATCCATCCATCCATCCAAACTTTCACATTTATAATATAAGTATAGATAGCCAACATCTATCCAGACTCTTACAATTATAATATTAGTATAAATAATCTACGTCCATCCAGACTTTCACATTTATAATATTTGTAGAGATAGTCAACATCCATCCAGACTTTTACATTTATAATATTTGTAGAGATAGTCAACATCCATCCAGACTTTTACATTTATAATATTAGTATAGATAGTCAACATCCATCCAGACTTACATTTGTAATATTAGTATAGTTAGTTAACATCTATCCAGGCTTTTACATTTATAATATTAGTATAAATAGTCAACATCCATCCAGACTTTAATATTTATAATATTAGTAGATAGTCAACATCCATCCAGACATTCATTTATATTATTAGTATAGATAGCCAACATCCATCCAGACTCTTACAATTATAATATTAGAATAAATAGTCTACGTCCATCCAGACTTCGACATTTATAATATTTGTAGAGATAGTCAACATCTATCCATACTTTTACATTTATAATATTAGTATAAATAGTCTATGTCCATCCAGACTGTCACATTTATGTTATTAGTATATAGATAGTCACTGTATTTCTCTCTCTCTTGCAGCGTATGGAATTAAAACCGCCGCCGTCGCTGGTGTAGCTATGGTGGCGGCTCCTATTTTGCTTCCAGCTGCTGGGTTTGGAGCTGGTGGCGTAGCTCTTGGATCTGCTGCAGCTGGTGGCGTTACCGGTGCAGTTTTCTCTGGTTTGCAAAGCATCGGTGCTGCCGGACTGGGACTTCTTGGTAAGACCGCAATCATCACTTCTAGTGGCGTTGCTGTGAAAGTTTATGACACTGTTACAGGCCAAGAGTGTAAATGTTGAATTGAAATTTCACTAAATGTAATGAAAATGTGATTCTGTGCTTTCTAGAAAATTCTGCTTGTGTGAATTTCAGTCATCCTTGTAAATAATTACACTTTTAGCTTGTATTTGTAAGCCTTCAGTAAATTTTTTCTTAGATAAAATCATTTGCTGTATTTGTCATTTCTTTTTGGTTTATTCATTTGGTTGAAATTTAAATTTGGCATTTCATACAAACCTTATTAGTTTCGTGATCCAATGTACTGTTCATCTACAAGGAGTGATCGGCGAATAAGCCCTGATTTTAAAATTAAATATCCCTACAAAAAAGATCGATAGAATTATGCGATAAACTGTACGTTTATTAGCAAAACTAAAAATCCTGTGCAAAAGTTTAGAAAATTTATCTTAAAAAATCGTGAGTGAAATATCAGTCAATATAACCACTAACGTATTTATTAAATAAGTATATTTTAAAAGGATGTCCTAATTTAATGAAAAATGACTGCATTTCAAAGCTAATAATATTACACCCGGTTTATTCTTTAGAATTTCAAAGTGAAAATATTTTATTTATCGCAGTTTTATTTTTAAAAAATAATTTTTTACTCTTAATTTTACAGTAACATATTTACGATTTCGTTCTTATAAAACTCGTTGCATTTTTATTCAAATTATACATTACGTAAATGTATAGACATTTTTAAAAGAATGTTATGCAGGGTGATCAGCGAATATGCCCTGATTTCAAAATCAAGTATCTCTACAAAAAAAGATCGATAGAATTATGCGATAAACTGTACGTTTATAAATAAAACTTTAAAAATAGTGTACAAGAGTTAAAAAATTTAGTATCAAAAATCGTTAACAGATGGCGGTCTGAGATGAAAATTCTCTGAAAGGAGTCTTAAAAAAATAATGTGATGCTTAAACTGTATTTTGATTTTTGCAATCAAAATACAATTTTTTCAAAATGTTCTGCGTTCGAAACAATGAGGTGGCGTAATCGAACAATGAAATTTGACATTACGTCTAGCAATGCCTCAACGGAAATGGAATCGCATGCAACCCAATCAACGATTCAAGCTCAACTAAAGTGGCGGGATTGTTTCTATAGGCAGTGTCATTCAATGCTCTCCACAGGAAGAAGTCGCAAGGAGTCAGATCGGG
This sequence comes from Argiope trifasciata, assembly GCA_026543055.1. NCBI lineage: Eukaryota > Metazoa > Arthropoda > Arachnida > Araneae > Araneidae > Argiope > Argiope trifasciata. The sequence continues at coordinate 6,410 of JAPMOQ010053999.1, read as the reverse complement.
AGTCATTTTTCATTTTTTGACGTCACACTGAAAGCGTCTATGGGCATTTTGATTAGAGCGCCATCTGTTAATGATTTTCGTAATTAAATTTTATTAATTTTTGTACAGCATTTTTACAGTTTTGCTTATAAACCTACAGTTTACCGCATTATTCTACTGATCTTTGTTGTAGAGATATTTAATTTTGAAATAAGGGCTTATTCACTGATCACCCTGTAAGATATACTTGTATTAAACTTTACAAAACATTCCATGATATAGCTCTGACAAAAGGTGTCTGAATAATAACGAGTAATGAAAATATAAATTCTAAATAATACTCCCAGCTTTTTTTTATTTGTTTTTATCGCAAAAGATAGACTACATCGCTCAGAAACTCAACAATATTCATATGTGATTTGCAATATCGAGGTATTAAACTGAGAGGAAATTTATAAATATACATGTAACTAGCTATTACCCGTGACTCTGTTCGCGTGGAAATTTTGATGTATATGTACGAATAACTAATTATCAAATAATGGCAAACAATAAACAAACCTAACTTAAAAACGATACATTTAAAAGTATAAGCATATACGAAAAATATATAACATAAATACAATTTATTAACAAAAACACAGAACTAAAGTAAAAGCAATTTACATTGTATACCGAAAATAAAACGATACACCAAATCAAGTCCGGTGAAATCCATTTTATTTATTGATCGAGATTGAGATAACTACAAACGTATTATACACGTAATATTTAAAGTTTTCATTTAAATGAAAACACAGTTGTCATCTCGTGCAAACACAGTTGATGTCACAACAATCACTCGAGAACTTTCAACGCCAGTTGGGGATACGCAATGCAGATTAGAAATTTTTTATTTCCTTTCTTCTGTTCTCTTTTAATTTAAAATTACTTCAGAATGAGTCCGAAAGAGCGATTTATTAACAATATTTGATTTTAAACACGAAAAAAATAAATAAATGGAATCGTTGGAAATAATCTACCGAAATTCTCCTAAGCCTAACCGCAACTCTGTTAGGAATAAAAAAACTAGAACTTTCCTCATCTTTGGCAGGATTTGGCATCAGCTTTTTGGCGCGAAAGTTAGTTTCTAATGAATAAAGAATGAACCTCTCTATTAACCGGAATGAAAATTAGCCTATGTTCTATTCCTGACCATAATCTGTCTTTGTGTTATATTTCATCCAATTTCATTCAGCCGTTCTGGCGTGATTGAGTAACAAACATCTATCCAAACTTTCGCATTTATATATTAAGGTATCCGACTACGTTAAAACACTAGTATTCGACCACATTGGCGATTTCTTTTTAAAAAGTGTTATTTCTTGTTATTCAGACTTTTCTCTTTCCAAAACAGTTTGATTTTTCTTAGAAAAGGAAGGTCTAACCTATTATCCGGTGGAATTTTAACAAAATTTATTTTCCAGCTAAAATTTGTCTTTAACTTCAATTTTAATTTTCATAAAAATTCTTCACCTTTAACACGGTATCCAAAAAACGAATAGAGGTATTTACATAAAACTTTCAGCGTGTGTTTCAAATAATATGGGCAATGAAATGAACCAAAAGTTTTATTGTGGATGAAATACTTTTTCATTTATAGGTGTTTTTAGAAATATTAAGATGTTAATTAATGGGAAAAAATGCATATATACTTATATTTATACTCATGATTTATTTGCATCTCAAACTGTTTCTTATATTTCGATTCATTTCATTCATCATTATTTTCTATAACTTGAATACAAAGAAAAATAGAATGGTTGCATTACCATTTTGCGTAGAATGTTAACCATCTTGGTTTCACTATAATTTACCACAAATTTTCCTATTTCTCAAAATATATTATATTCTAAAATAATGTTTTTGTATTTATGCTGTTTATAGTTGATAATACATCTAAAAACCAAAAATAGCTTTTAAAAAATCAAATTTATCTAAATTTATCCTTCGAACGCTGTCGGTTACCTTAATATTCATGATATTTTTAAATCGGAATCTGACCCGGATAGCCTGGTGGGTTGGGCGTTCGATTTGCATCTATGGGTTTGCGAGTTAAAACCCCGCTGTATGGTGCTATTGCTATTCTTGCGTCACAGCTCTTTCTTAAAGGATGGTCTTCATTCATACACTTATCGAGTGATCGTTATTTAGACCGAAATCAGAGAAATTTCTTCTTTGAACCAGTACCCCCATTGGTATTACTCTTGTGGGAAGTGATGTTTGGCTCAGAATAGAACTCGGGACCTTTGGTTCTGAAGGCCAGTAACATAACCACAGGGCACAAGCATGCTCATGTCGCGTAGATATTATCTGTCTTATTAATATATCACCACACTCTCAATGTGGCTGACTTTGTGATCACGACAGATTTATGCGTGCGCTAGCCACCTATACACGGAGAGTCTTCGGCTGGGGAGTTCTAGCTCACTACCCAACGGATGCTAGTCCAATGCCCTATCAACCAAGCAATTCCGGCTTATTGATGGGCATTTAGATGAGAATTTGTAGAATCGATATTGAGAATTTGTAGATGTTAATTCACAATATCGAATTTTATCTAAGAGCTCTCTTCAAAAAACCAGATAGACGGACATCCTCTAAACGGATTTCGCTCAAATTTTGATAAAAATCTATAAATTTACTACAATATTATCTTCTATATCAAATCATTTTTTGCAGACTGTTTATATGATTTAATTATTTTTAGTTTTTGATTTAAGGTATCCGACCGCGTTCGAAGAAATTTTTTTGAATAATTGCATTTTTAGACTCTATTTACGGTTTTTAGATATATTGTCAGTAATAAATGCTATAAATACAACAAAACTATTTAAATATATAATTTATTTTGAGAAATAGAAAAATGTGTCGTAAATTTGAATGAAATTTAACCGAAACGGTTAACATTCTACACAAAATGGTAACTCAGCCATCCTATTTTTCTTTGCACACAAATTACAGAATATGATGATGAATGAAATGAATCAAATTCTAAGAAAAATTTCCTGATGCAAAGAAGTGATGGGTAAAAATATAAGAATACATGCATTTTTTTCCATAAATTCGCAACTTAAGTGTTCTAAAAACGCGTATAAATTAAAAGGTACTTCACCAACACTAAAACTTTTTGTTCATTTCATTGCCCGTATTATTTAAAACGCACACTGAAATTTTTATGTAAATCTCTCAGCTAGTTTTGGGGATATCATGTTAACGGTTTGAGGATTTTTATGAAAATGAAAATTTCCAGAAAGCTAAAGACACATTTTAGCTGAAAAGATCTGTGACCCTGGATGATAGGTCGGGCCTTCCTTTTCCTAGAAAAAGTAAAGTGTTTTGGACAGACGAAAGTCTCAACTACAAGAAATAATAAGAATTTTTAAAAAATCCCCGATTTGGTCTTTAACCAGTGTTTTAAACGTAGTCGGATACCTTAATTAATTATTTTATTTGTATCTTTTTTATTTTTTGTATACTTATTCATGAATATAAATGAATACTGAACATAGATGGCTCAGTATGCTCCAACCCTTAAGTATGCGTGGAATGTGTGGGGAGCGCTGGTGAGATTTTTTTTTAAACAACTCTATCCGTTGGTGTTGTTGAAACTGGTGCAGGCAGGCACCCGCTAAGAAAAAAAATGTCGTTACGACTGTGGAGGAGAAATCACGTGCTATACAGCTTCTAGACTCTGATATAACAAGCAAAAACCACCAACCGCTTTTATGATTCAACGGGGACGCGTTATCATTCTACATAGCTTGAGATAACCGGAGGGTTTATTATTCACTAAGAAGTGAGGAAATACGTATTGTAGCTGTGAATTTTGGCATAAGTGCTGTCTTCTTCGCAATCCAAGCTGACTTCGCTCTTTCGCCATCTATTAAACCCACTTTAGTCTAGCAATTGACTTATTCAAATTCATTTTATTCCAAAATATGTCTAAGCAATGAAAGAAATAAAAATTATAAAGAAAAAAGTACACTCTAAAAAATCACCTGCATCAAAGTTCTTTGTGTGCAGAATTATATATATATATATATATATATGCTTCCTAGAATTTCTTTCTTCGATTGTGTTTATGTGATTTAATTATTTTTTGTTTTTTATTTAATTAATTATTTTATTTGTATCTTTTTTATTCTTTGTATACTTATTCATATGTATCAAGGAATACTGAACATAGATGGCGCAGTATGCTTCAACACTTAAGTATGCGTGGAATGTGTGGGGAGCACTGTGGAGATTTTTTTGTGAACAACCCCATCCGGTGCTGGTGTGTATCAGGTGCAGGCAGACGCCCGCTCGCTCTCCGTGAGCGGCAAAAAGTATTATTTGTTCGCTCGTTGTTAGTGGCACTTTCTATATTTCAATATATATAATGTGTTTCCTTGTATATCTGTGATCGTCGCCCGTGTTTTGTATATATATGTTTGTGTGTGTGTGTGAAAATAAACAAGAAAAAGTAAAGAAGAATTTTTCCTTGGATTAAATACACACATCCAGCGCTACATAAATACAGATTGATGCACTGATCGGCAAGTCTTTCAATATTTCCGGTGGATTCAAAAGATATTCCAAAACATTTTTTTTATCTTGATAACATTTCCTGTATTTGTCACTGGAATTTACTACTTTTTCCCATTTACGTACGAGGTAAGAAATAGCAGAGTCCTGACATAGTCCACAACTATGCTCATGTAGTTCGGAAACTTCGTTCCTTACACATAAACGTTTAACCCCATCTCGTTCATTAAGACTGGACCTTGTTATAAACGATTCAAGAGTATTTTCATTCGATCTATCTTCCTTTTTACGAGGATTTCGAGGAATGTTAATTTGACTGTTCTGTCAATGTAAGGTTGGACAGCTCTTATTCAGAAGTCGACCACAACAAATCCTGTCGATACTGCTATGTTCAGTGGTGGCGGGGTGGTTGGCTGTATGCAGTGTGCACAAGAAGTTTATTTGTGCGTAGATTGTGGCAGCGGTGGCCTGGTGGTAAGGTCTCGGCTTCGGAACCGGAGGGCTCCAGGTTCGAGACTCGATTCCATCGAAGAACCGTCGTGAGAGGGGGTCTCTTGCACGTTAAATCTGTCAGGTCAAACGTCCTCCCGCTGCTGTGGTGTGGTGTGGTGTGGAGAGGGGGATGCCAGTTTAGGTGTCTACCTCGTCATCTTGGTTCAAAATGACGAGGTCCGTCCCGAAATAGTCCTCGTGTTACTTTGAAACGGGACGGTAATATAACTAAACTAAATTAAATTAAAACCGACGATTTCGTATTAAAATCGATACGGCACGACTTAAACTCATCGTAAAAATGTCCGTTTTTGGACAGTTAATATTTTTGTTAAAAAAATTTTCAAACCGATGCAAAAATAGCTTCCGCTTGAAATAGTTTCAAACCAGCGCTTAAGAAATTTGTTAACCGCCAAACAACGATAAACAAATTCGACCTGATTTTGCGTCCACGTAAGCGTTTTATATATACATCTATAATAATAATCATGTATTTTTCCAAAACCCTATAGAGGACCGTCATTAAATTTTGTAAACTGATCACTTTTCATTTAATATTCTTAATTTTTTTAATTCTTAATTTTTTTAATGGTTTACAATGTATTTTACCTTGGTTCCTGAAAAAAAAAACCGCAATTTTATATTAATAAATTGGAAATTATATAAAAAACTGGTGACATTTAAGGTTGTTTTTATGAAAATTTGTTTGAGTATACGTACTATCCTCATAAAAATGAATATAGTTTATTAAAAAAGTACTCTTAGTCACGTGCTAAAGTTTGGAAGTTTTTACTTAGTTGATTTTTGCATAGTTATCCAAAATGAATTCGTTTTTCTTCAACTTAGTGACGATCCCTCAATGGGATTTCGGGGAAAAAAAACTTCACAGAAATATACGACGTCTATTATTTCCTTTATACGCATAAAGGTTTCATTATGATTCTAACAGTATTTTTCTAAATATTTAACAAAACGTCTAACATTGCAAGTGACCAGACATTATTGGCCTAATAGTATATAGTTTCAAAATAAAGCCCATGCATATTGGATTTGTTTTTTATTTGGCGCCTATCAGCATTTGAATTTGACACATAGTTAACCGCCTTAGATGTTTAAAATGTTATATTAAATTTATTTTTGAATTATATATCTCCTTTTTACTGTCTTCTAGTTTTTGGAATCGCCAAACGACGATTAACAAATTCGACCTGATTTTGCACCCACGTAAGCGTTTTATATATACATTGATAATAAACATCATGTATTTTTCCCAAAACCCTATAGAGGACTGTCATTAAATTTAGTAAATTGATCACTTGTCATTTAATATTCAGAATTTTTTCAAATTCTGATTGCAGGGTATTGTTCAC
>JAPMOQ010053989.1:8108-23475 GCA_026543055.1 Argiope trifasciata | reverse complement strand
AAAAAAAATCTAGAGTAAGTAATCATAACTTCAGCAATGTTTAAAACTTGAGAGTGAAAAATGAGGTTTTTACTTCATTGAAACAATAAAAATGTTACAAATTTTGACACATTAATCAAAATAAAACAAATTAGAGATATTAATGAATCGGTAATAATTTTCGTGGAAGATGGGCAGTTCTTCATTTAAAAGAATTTTTCCTCCGGTCACAAAAATTGAATGGGAGAAAAGTGGTTTAACAACGACATTGATATATTAAGAAAATTGTGATAAGTTATCAATATATATATATATATATATATATATATATAATGGGTTATTATAATGCAAAAATCTTCTTATCATCTGTAATCATGGTTGTCAAAACAAAAATAATACTCACAAATAGCTTTTTAAAAGTCCAGAATCTAATATTTTCGTAAATTATTAATTTTTAAAGCATGATAAAAATTTGAATTACAATTTCCCTGTGGTAATTCGAAGGAAAGTAAATGGATTCATTCTAAATTTGTATCGAATTGAAGTGCATTCTTCATCAATATATTTCATTCTGGAAATGAAATGAAATTTTCTTCATGGTTCCTTCTATCATTTCAACCTAATTTTTTCCATCGTTGTTACCAAGATATGATACAACATATTCTTTAATGTTGATTATATTTCAGTGGTATGCTTTTGTTAAAAATTTTGCTATACTTGATAAAGCTCAAATAAAGAATCAAACATAGGGGAAATGTTTTCAGCTCATTTTTGAAAATTGCCATTAGGATCAGCCTTCGGAGGTGCATTGGAAATAAATTTCCTAAAGAAAGCAATTTTTCTATTATAAACAATTTTAAGTAATGCCTGATCAACAGACGAATTTCAGTCAGAATGTAAACAGATTTAATAAGAAAACCCCCTTGTATTAGTGATCTGATGAATCGTTTTTTTTTTTGTTTTACTTTTTAGTTATTATGAAATATTTTAAGATTTAAGTCTTTAGATGATCTATGAAAAAAAAAACAACTTTAATTTAGTAGATATAAAAATCGAAAATAGTAGAGTATACACTTTGTTTGGCCTAAAATCTGAAACTGAGTAAAACGCCAAGCTTAAATTTTTTTTCCTAGATTATTACCATAATATCCATTTTAATTTACAAAAAGAATAGTGGTTTCAGGAAGGATAAATTAATCTTTTGAATCCAAGACTTATAAATTTCGATAATGGTACTTAGAACATCCTTCAAGAATTCATTCATGTCTTGCTGGATGCCCAGCGAGGGAAAATATATTTCCTTTCAATGCAAGATTAGTATTTCTATTGTATAATCTGCCTGGCACATGTTTATATAACCCATTCTGGGACACAAATTTTTCTTGAATGGGCTGTTGCCGTTAGATGTAACGCTTCTCTTTATAAAGTAACTTGCGCAGCTTTTAGCACTAAACTTACCGACATTTTACTGCTTGATCGGATCATAAAATCTCTATTAACAATGCGAACAAGTCGAAAAAGTACTTTCACACAGAGAAACACATGCACTTTCTTACCGAATACTAACAATTGAACGGAACTAAGATCAATTGATTAAAAAAAAAATTAACCCTGTAAGATACTCCGTGAGAAATTTCTCTTAAAACATAATGCACAGTAAAACGATAAACGTACCATATTTTAAGTTCATATTTTTAATTTTTTCAATATTTAGGCCCATGTTTAATATTCTATGTTATATTTATACTTGTTAATATTAATATTTTATGTTAATATTCTCAATTTAAGAATTCAGCAATTATGAAAGGAATTTGGCGATTATTTCTAATTTTTGTCACTGATGAAAAATTTTTAATAACAACTTAATTATTTTTTTAAAATATTTCTAGAAAAAAATAAACAGATTTATGCAATACTAAGTGTTATATTTATTATTCTTAAAAAATTTATCATACTTCAAATTTTTTCTAGAAGACATTTTAAAATATTTATATGCTACAAATTATCAGCAGCTATGTTGCAGATATAGAAAAAACTGTATCATCTGTTAATTAGAAATTTTTATTTATAATGATAATCATTTACTTTATTTTTTAAGTATGCTCGTAAATCGATACTTATTATTAAGTTCTGAATCAGACATTTAGAAATCGTACGGCCTTTAATACATTTGTTAAATTTCATTAAATAACTAATGCTGCTTTAATGTAAACAATAATTATAATTTTCAGACATATTTATTCATTCTATTCTTCAAAGCAAAATCATTTAAATTCACTTACCGTCAAAGTTTGCTGAAAATAGGTAAATGTTTCTATAATAGTTATCCATTTAGTAAATGTATTTCCTTTCTTTCATATGCTAAATTTTTAAAAACAGTTCTAATTACTATGTAATTTTTTTCATTTACGCTTTTCGAAGCTCATCCCAAGACACAAAACTTACTGCCAATTGAATGTGGTTTCATTTTTTTGTGATAAATTCTAAGAAATATTTTTTTATTTATTAAAGAAACGATTTTTTATTTCTACCTGAGCTCCCCTCCCCCCCGAAAAAAAAGACAAATATGATTTGCAAAAAACAGTAAACAACTCTTGTATTAAAATAATGAAATAAAAAATATTATTAAGCAGTAAAAAAGGATTTATATAAATACATTTATATTTATTGTTTATTTTTATTACTTTAAATAAAAACTTTTTAAAAATAATTAAAACACCTTTACTAAAGTTCACTCTAAACAGTAAAAAATTAATAAGTAATTATATCCAAAATTTTTCAAATTTGCCTTTAATTACGTATTAAATGTTTGACCAAAATCTATAAACAAAGCTTAAGCAGTAGTTCAATTTACATTCGTAAATAAATATTTGTTTCTCTTAATAATTTGGATGAAAATAAATGTAAAAAATTTATATAAGGATTTTTAAAAAAATATTTTACTGCCTTTTATTAAAAGTATTATTCAAAATGCAAACTTACATTTTAAATATTTCAATAACCAAATTCAAAAAAATCAAGCTCATTTTTGAGAACTAATCACAATCATTAATAATTGTGCATGATTATAACGCAAATATGAGGGATTCCCTACCTTTAATTAGTACAATAGTTTTCAACTTGATATTAAATTTGCGGTGAAATAATGAAATATCCAAATCAATTTTGAAGTATACAGCCTCATATCACCAATCGATCCTGCAATCCTGAATTCTTACGACGCATGTTATTTCCCCTTCTAAGGAGTTCTTTCCCTTAATTGGAGGGACCATCCAAATTCTAATTGTGAGCGAAAACCACAAAATGATCTTAACAAGCAGATGACCCACCTTCTTTATTACATTTAAGGAGGAAAGCATTGACTACTTTCTTCGTCGAAACCGGTTTTAAAGTAATTCACGGAAAGTAACTTCCTACGTTCCAACCGGTTTTAAAACAGTTTTCGGAGAGCAACTTTCTATGTTCCATTCTATTGGTTTTTGAGATATTCGTTGGAACGACTTTCTACGTTCCATACGGTCAAAGGGTTAAAATGGAAGATTAATAAAGATATTTGATGTTTAAATTAAATTGTTTATAACGAAACATCAACAACAAACTTTTCAATGAATCTCTCGATTTCATAATTTTTTTTTTTTAAATGCCGAAGCCACCATGAATCGTCAGCTGATATTACTAGATTTAAAGTTGTGTTGTCATTCCGTTCTTTTGAACTTACATTCATTACTATACAATTTTTGTATTCGAAGTGTCCCTGTTCTGCCATATACGATGCCAAAGTCATGACTGTTTTGTTGTCTGAAGTGTTTTAAGTTTTCAGAATTCGACGATATCGGCTCTTTTGAGAAGGATTCAGTTTAATAGTGTAGGGTATTACAATGGTGGCAAATGTTGTCCAAAGACCATGGAAGCTGAACTGAAGTATTTCCCATGTTTCCCAAAAATGATATGCATCGGCATGTAATTGGATTTTATGTTAAAGATTGGTCTAGAATTGTTAATCGTCCATGTTCAGTTCAGTTCAGTTATATTAACGTCCCGTTTAAAGCAACACGAGGGCTATTTTGGGACGGACCTCGAAATTTTGAACCACGGTCAGATGACGAGGACGACAACTGAAGTGGCACCCCCCTCTCCACACCACACCACACCAGCGGGAGGACTTTGGCCTGACAGATTTAACGTGCAAGAGACCCCCTCACACGACGGATCTTCGGTGGAATCGAGTCTCGAACCTGAAACCCTCCGGTTCCGAAGCCGAGACTTTACCACCAGGCCACCGCGGCCCTAATCGTCCATGAGCTAGTTTTTCACACCTTGTAAAAATTGAATTCTCAACTGGTAAATATTTTTCGTTCTAAGAAATACTTACTGTTTATTTATCTAAACTTTGTTTTAATAACGCTTGGAAATGCTTGGTTCTGTTTAGATGCTGCATTGTCTTTATGGTTTGTTATGGTTTTAGGGATGATTCTGAAAGATTTTCCTCCTTAATCTTGATAAACAATTGACCTAATCTAAAAGTCTAATTTTGTATCAAATGATAACATTACAGCACATATCTAATGATACCAAAATCATGTATCAATGTTATGTTAAGTGGATAAAAAGTGTAACAACAAGAAACCTGTAGGATATATATGTATTGCTGTTATACAGTTTATTGATAATAATTGGTTGTTTTTTTTTAAATTTGGAATTTTATTCTACCTTTCTAGTATTTAATGTTGAAACGTAAGCATAACAGAAAATAGTGAACACATCTTATGGGGAATTCGTGCAGGACCGTTGTTCAAAATTCAATAATTAAAGCTTAAAGCTTTACAAACTGGCATAATAAAATCGGAAATGCAACGAAACAATATAAATATGAGACTTATCGAAGTCTAAATGGATTTAAAGTCGACTATAACATAATTTCAAGATCTTTCTTTGACCTGGGCATGCCATTTCGGGAAAGTGATAAGGCTCTTTTAAAACAGAAATTAAAGCATCGACATGTGAAGTCCTTATAAGTCCATGCATATAAAGAAGTAAATTTTATCCTCTTCACTTATTGTTACTTTTTAGAATACTTATAATTGAACGGTATATATTTAAAATTTTGTGAATGTAATATTTTTTGAAATTTATTTAAGTGTACCTTTTTATATCATCAGTCACGTCACGTTAATTATGAATTATTAAAATTATTATTATTAATTCGTTATTACATATTTTTTAATGAAAAGCGTAAAACCTGAGATTGCTTTTAATATTAATTTATGACGAAAAAGAGATGAGTAGCATATGAATTGAGGTTTTAAAAAATCTGGACAACTTTGTTTTCTTTCTTTATATACTTTAAACCTAGGTTCTTTTTCCCCTTAATAGAACATGAATTCTGTAAACAAATAAAGTCCTTGTTTTAGTTTATATATCCAAAAGAGCGCAAATTTGTGAAAATGAACATGTCCATGCCACTCTAGCCTGTGATCCGGACCATTAATTTAGTTAACTCCCTTTTTTAATTTTTATCTATTTTTACTGTCTAAATTATAGTTGAGAAGATATCATTTAATTAGAATGAAGGGGGGAATCGCAGCAGACCCCTGCAACTGGAAACGTGTTTGCATATGAGTATATAAAAAAAACTAACACCACAATGTGTTGACGTTGTCATTAAAGCACCATTTGAATATCGGATTGTTTAACATAAAGACAGCAAAGAATGTAATTTATCATATTGTTTAGCTTTCGGCACATTTCTTTTCTTTAAGGAATGTGATGGTGTTTCTTGAACAGGTGATCTAATTTTTATTTATCATAGTATACCAAAGTTACTTTGATAGAAAATATTTGAGTATATGATCAACTCTTCAAAAACGATGTGACCTACTTTAATAGGGAATTTTAATTTGTTTATGAAATTAGGTAGTAGTTCTTTCAAGACATATTCAATTTTACTCCAATTTTTTAAATCAAATATTTTTATGGATTTTATTATTAGGTGAAATACACAGTATTGCGCAAAACGAAATTCTTCGTACGCTTCAAGAATGAAATATTACCTATTTAATTAATTTTGCAAAAGATTCGTTAAAACCTGGCTCATCCCTAAGTATTTTTGAGCGAGAAGAATAACTTTCAACAACTAATTAGAAATCTAACTAGAGTAAGCATTATGCACGAGAATGTAAAATTATATTTAACATTTGTGAAAACCTAACTATCTCGTAACCAAAGATTTTTGATATATATATATATATATATATATACACTGAAGTGACAAAAGTCATGGGATAGCAATATGTAAATATACAGATGGCAGTAGTATCGCAGCGAAAAAGTATAAATGCGCAGTTCGTTTTCCAGAGCTTTCATTTGTGTTCAAGTTATTCATGTGAACAGGTTTTTCGTGATTTATGGCGGCACGACGAGAATTAACAGACTTTGAACGTGGAATGTTAGTTGGAGCTAGACGCATGGGTCATTCCATTGCGGATATCGTTAGTGAATTCAACATTCCGAGATCCACAGTATCAAAAGTGTGCCGAGAGTATGAAATTTCAGGCATCACATCCCATCATGGACAGCTCAGTGGGCGACCACCTGCACTTAACGACCGAGACCGCCGACGTCTGTGTAGAATGGTCAATGTTAATAGACACGCAAAACTTCGTCAAATAACTGCAGGAATCAATGTGGGACGTACGAGGGACGTGTCCAATAGGACTGTGCGGCGAAATTTGTCTTCCTTGGGCTATGACAGCTGAAGACCGACTCGAGTGCCTTTACTGACAGCACGACATCGCCTGCAGCGACTCTCCTGTTCTCGTGAGCATATCAACTGGTCTCTAGACCAGTGGAAAACCGTGGTGTGGTCAGATGAGTCACGATTTCAGTTGTTACGAGCTGATGGTAGAGTTCCAGTGTGGCGCTGACCCCAAGAAGCCATGGACCCAAACTGTCAGCAAGGCACTGTTCAAGCTGGTGGTGACTGCATAATGGTGTGGGCTGTTTTTACATGGCATGGACTCGGTCCTCTGGTGCATCTGAACCGATCATTGACTGGAAATGGTTATGTTCAGCTGCTTGAAGATCACTTGCAGCCATTCATGGACTTCACGTACCCACACAACGATGGGATTTTTATGGATGACAATGCGCCATGTCACCGGGCTAGAATTGTTCGCGATTGGTTTGAAGAACATTCCGGACAATTACAGCGCATGATCTGGCCACCTAGATCGCCCGATATGAATCCCATCGAGCATTTATGGGACATCATCGAAAGGTCCGTTCGTGCCCAAACTCCTGCACCATCCACACTTTCACAATTATGGACGTCTATACAGACAGCATGGCTCAATATTCTTGCAGAGGACTTCCAACGACTTGTGGACTCCATGACACGTCGAGTTGTTGCACTTCGCTGGGCAAAATTAGGACCGACACGATATTAACAGTCATCCCATGACTTTTGTCACTTCAGTGTAGAATCAGACCTATTCGACTTAAAACAGTTTTCATAAATTATGAAAAAAGTGAGGTATTGTTTGTATAAGTAACTTACTAGCTTTATATCAATTAGAAGAAAGGATATTAATTATTCAGATTATTCTTAATGATGTAATTGCAGGCTCCGTCTGAAATTGTTTATAGAAAAAAAACGAAAACATGTTCATAACCAAAATCTAACAGCTAATTCCATATCACATGATAATTTGTTATTAATCTATAACTTTCAGTTAACGTAATCAAAAGTTAAGGTACATATATCATATGCAGTATTAAATGTTCAAATACATATGTTTTTTGTTAAAAAATAGCAACACAGAGTGATACGTATAGTATTGATAAAAAATTTAGTGCGAGTAATCACAATTATTGTTAAGGGAGATGATTTATCAGAATTCACTTACATAGTCATAGATTACTCCTAAATGCGTCACAAAAGTATTCCTAACATAACAACCAATGTTGAAACAGTTCTTTCCCTCACTGCTCCATCAAAACAGTAGATAAATACGGCTGTAGATACAATTTACATCCCCAGTTTATTTGCTATTTGCGGTTTTAACGGCGAAAAAAAAAACGCCAAGAAACAATCTCGTCGATTTGGCGATTTCAAATAAACTATATAGCATGCGATTCGCAAGTGCTATATATAGTTGGTTGCAGATATTTTGTATTATATATATGTATGTGTGTATTTGTAATTTTGCGTAGTTTTTCCTCTGGGCTTTTTGGTTGCCATTAAAACCGAATTATATCGACGATTCTACGAAACTAATTAGAATTTTTTGAAATTCATTTACAACTTTTGATATATGTTTAAAAAGAAATAAACGTTTTGAATCACCTCTAAATACAAATAATTTCTTCCCAATAATATCATTTAGATTTTTTTATGCATCGCGTTTCTTTTATTATAATTTATCAAAATTATCAATACAAACAGTACTCCGTTTTTCAAGATAAACAAGCTGAGAATCAGAAAGACCTCCGACACTGCCTCCGGATCAGCGTAGTTTTTAAAAAAATCTCAACGATTGTTGAAGATAAATAAATAGTTTAGTTTTATAAAAATAGCTCCCAAGATAACAGAGAAATAACATGTATATCATTATTATTATTTCGTATAAGGCATGTATTATTTTTTAATTTTATTGTTTTTCTTTTTAAAATATTTATATTGATAAAAGAAATATTCAATTGAAGTAAATAAAAATAAAATCGCAGTTTATAGTGATTAAAGTTTTTGTCCTAGTTTTAAATAATGAACTAAAGGGAAAAAATAATCTTTTATTTTTTTCAGGAATATAGACCATAATATTGAATCAAAAGAGAAGATTCATGAAATAATTTCCAAAAGATATATTCGACTTGGACGTTTGTCGTAAGTTGAGACTTTAAATTGATTTGTTTACTTTTAATTGACTTGATTCTTTATATTTCCTGTCCTTCAACCTGAAACAATTCTCCATTGGCCTTCTGTTAAAGTAGGAAAGAGTTTAAGAATAAGAATTGGATGAAGGACGTTATGAATCCTATTCCCCAGCTACGCAATATTTAAAAAAAATATTGATTGATGCGAACTTTGTAACTCTCCAACGAAGTAACTTAGCAACTGTTTCCAACGAAGCTGGACTGGCTATTTCATGTTTTTCTTCGAGTTCTTAGTGAATTCGCGAAGGAAACCTAACTTTATTTATTGATAATAAATCAGATTTTTATCATGTGTATTAATTTGTTATTTCAAAATCGCTTTGACGGAAAAAAAAATGCATCATTTTTTTTTCTTTTGCCATAAACTAAATGAGTGAGATTACAATATCCACAAAATAGAATAAAGTTCATTTATGCAATGACGGACATGGGCGAACTTTTGTTTAATTCAGAGTTTGCTGAGAATAATTTTTCATGTCTATGTGTGAATGTGGGAGTATTGTTATTTGGTTAAAAAAGAACGCTTTAAAGTCAGTTCTTGCTCGCTTAGAAGTTTATTAAAGGATTTATTCAATATCTTAAGAAATATGCACTGAAATGGCCAAAAAACTGGTACAAAAATCTAATATTGTGTAAAACATTTCACAAACGCACAGAAATGCCTTAATATGGCTTGACATGTATTCAACTAATCTGTGAAAATATCCTGTAGATAGTTCACACCAGGATTCTTGCAGAACAGTTCACAAAGCCATAAGAGTGTGAGATGGTGGTGATCTCCCAAGGACAGCACGTTGTATAATATATCAGATATATTTAATAATTTTCATGTCAAGCGGTCGTAATATTTACTGTATATTACAAAAAAGTGATCCTCAAGCCACTCGGTAGCTACTGTGTACTTGTGGGATGGGGCATTATCCTGTTTGAATTGTCCACGTCCATCTGAATATACACAGGATATGAATGGATGCAGGTGGTCAAAATGGGTGTTAACCCACTGCTGACATGCCATGCTCGAATCTAAACGTATCAGTGATCCCATTTTATGCCAACTGCGCACATCCAATACCATTACAGAGCTTCCACTAACTTGGACAGTTTTCTTTGCATATGAGCGATCCATAGATTCGTGGGGGCTTTCTCCACACACATACACGGCCATCCATCCCATACAATTGGAAATTTGACTCCTCAGAGCAGACAACGCTTTTCCAATCATTAAGAGTCTAATGGCGGAGTTGGCTAGCCCAGGCTGGAAGCAGAGCATCGTGCCGCTGAATCAACAATGGCACATGAGATAATCTGTCTCTGCGAAAGCTCACATTAATTAGGGTACATTCCAAGTGCGTAAGGTGACACTTGTTGATGGACCTGCATTTAAATCCACAGCAATTTGATAAAGTGTTGAATGTCTATCTCCTGTAACATTATTTTCAATCATCGATGCTCCCGTTCTTTCCAGGTATTTTTCTGGCCGCAATTTTACCGGAAATCTGATATTTGCGGTGCAACCTTGAAATGGTAGTGCGCGAAAATAAAATTTCATGGCCTCTTCAGAAATGCTGTGCCTTATCTATCGTGCGCCGATAATTAGTTTCCCTTGAAAAATCACTTAAAGCTTGATAACCTGCGAATGTAATAGCAAAAGTCGATGTAATAGCTTCTTCAGACACAAGTTGTCTTTATATATACACTGTTGAAAACATTGCATTACAACCCCATTTTTTACAGGCAAACTTCTATATCAGTTTCTCTGGCTCTTCAATGTATATTACCTTGTTCTTTAAGAATGTTCTTGAAATATATTCTGTAGTTAGAATAACAAATAACATTAATTTTTGGAATTTTTTAGCAATATAAATAATTAAAATCACTATAAAATCTTTTTAAATTATCGGATTTCTGCTTCTGTAATACACTAATTACAAAACATTTTGAGAAATTATAAAACCAAATAAGAACAAAAAATTATACACCGTATTTTATTTTTATTTACAAGACTTTTATCAGGAGATTTTTATTCAAATTCAGAAATTAAGCATTTGAATTAAAAACTTTTAAAAATAAGCAGAGAACGCACAATAATAAAATTATCCTATGAGTTACATCTGCTTCCTTACAAAAACAATTTTTTCTGTGAAATTTTGAAATTTATTTTTAATTTCAAAATTTCATTAAAAAATAAAAATGTTTGTTTGAAAATAATAGAATCTGATTATTCATCACTATCATTTAAATTTCAGGTCTCACGAGGCTTCTGTAATAGTGTTGTTCCTGATTTTAGTGTTTCTGTGGGTTTTTCGGGACCCCAAGTTTATCTCTGGCTGGGCGAGTATCTTTGGTTCAGACACGTAAGTAAGCTTATTTTGTATTTATAACTCATACATTAAATTATCTGTCAGGTCTTGGGCTACAATAAGATGATTAATTTTTCAAATAAATTTAGATTATTATATCATTAAATCACTTTTAAATAATTTTTAAATTTTTTTGAAGAAACTTTTCTCATATGACGGTAATCCGTTAATAAAGGATTAAAAAAAATATATCTTTGAATTTTAAGATAAGTATTATTTTTGTGCTGTAATATTTACGGAAGTTACCGCAGAAAGCGTCAAAATTTTTTAATTTTTAATTAATCAAATTTCTAACAACAATTTAAAAAAATCCTTCAAGGTGCATAATTTTAATCTACTGAAATATGTATGCGCTAAAGTTGGTAAATAGAGGTCAATGTCTGACCTGTAGAGCCTCAAAACCTGTACGCACACGAAAACGCATACATCTTTACTGTTGACCGAGATTATCAACCAATCAATAAAAAAAGCCGAAGAAAGATACTTTTTTCATCAAATTATGCGTATCCTGTTTGAAGAATACAACTATTGACTGACAATGTGTTACTTTTTGCTAATATTTCAATATAAATTAACACATTTCATTAAGAAAATTTCTAAACAATATCAGTCGTGCAATCACTTGCATATTGTTGGGACATTCGTAGAAGAAAAGGTTTGCAGAATTAAAAATAAATTTCAGCTTTACTTTTTACGCCCATTAGTTGCATTGTTTAATATAAATGCCGAGCTGAGAACGACTGCCAAAGAATAAATTTTTTCAAGCAAAAGGCTGCCAAGCCAATTAACTGAATTTCAAGTTTTAGAATTTTCGAATTCAATTAATCCTTAAAATTTCAGCTACAATCTTATAAAACGAAAATTGAATGTTTCTTAATTTTTTTCTTTGTGTTTAATTTTCTTTTTTGTCTTTTGAAAGACAAGACAGTACCACTTTGGCGAGCATTTTAATAGTTGGCAAACTTTTGGCCAGAATAGTAATGAAACTACATAGTAAATTTAAGTTCTAACGATCATTGCGACCAGAGTAGCATTGAAAAACTGTTTGGAACTTTCCGAAATCTTGAATTACGGCTTAAATAATGTTTTTAAAACAAAGCTATTCGAAAGTAGCATTAAAGATTGCTTCAGTGACAATTTGTCTAAAATTTCTCTTTCATTACTGAACACTATTTCATATGGTCTAAATTGACCTGATGGCATTCATATGATATGACTTGACCATTTCATCATTTAGGAAAATTGGTGATTCAGCCCCTGCTATTGCTGTTTCTTTCCTGTTGTTCTATTTGCCTTCGAATTTTCGTGATTTGAACAGCCGGCCTTTACTGGAGTGGAAGACAGCTCAAGCAAAACTGCCTTGGGGCGTTCTCTTATTGTTGGGAGGAGGGTTTGCTTTGGCCCATGGAGCACAGGTATTGTATTAATGATTGCATATTATGTTCTCTTAACTATCATTCATCAAGAAATAATCTTTAAAATGACGTCACTTCATTCACAAATTTATTAAATTTCATATTTTGAGATTGATTGTTACAGATATATAACTCTTTTAACCCTTTATACTTCGAAAAGTACGAAAATGCATAGTTTACCTTTAAACTGGAGTGATCCAAAAAAAAAAAAAGATTAAAAGCAGCAGTATTTGAAAAGTAGAAATTGTGGATGGGGCTATTGTTACCCAAAGTGGAGGAAGATGACACACGTTCTCTTAGACCGGTCATTCGAGCAGATAGTACTAAGACCTGAAACAGCGACGGCAATGGCAAGACGACTAGAGAAGTGGTCTCGCACAGAGGTGCTATCCATGATGTGAATTCTATGGGCCAAGAATGGATACCCATTGGACATTCACAGATAAATCGTTGAAGTGTATTGGGATCGAAACAATGAGTAGGTTACAGGTGGCAAAATGACGTCGCTCTTTTGAAGCAGGCAGAAAGATTGTTGGAAATGTTTAGATGAGAGGTCTGGAGCCACTCCCATAATGCCCCTATTTAGCTCCCAATGAATATTTCCTTTCTCCGGCATTGAAGAAACATTTACCCGAAACAAGGCTCATATTAGGCGGTGATGTTTAAAAAGGTGCCGAGAACTGGCTCAACAACCGTGGACCTGATTATTACCAAAACAGGTTTTCAAATTGGATCAGCGGTGTGATAAATGCTACAACAGATTTGGCGGTTAAGTAGTAATGTGATCACCACATCAACATATAATTAATTAACATTTGTATCCTGTACCTTTGCCTTGTAAACATCTTTTGGATCATCCCTCATATTTACAAGGATTATTTTAATTTCAAAGGAAGCTAAAAAATAATGCTATTTATTAGAATTTCTAGAAATTAAGAATTTTTGGCTTTAATAACACCAAGAATGGTATTATTATAGATAACATATAATGAATTCTTTAATAATAATTATCTAAAAATAATATGTAAAATATTCATCTCATAAAATGATGATTTATACTTAACATAAGAATACAAAGGATCGATAAGTTAACTTTAATGAGTTTCACTTTGCGTAATTGATTATGAAATTAAAAAAATTACCAGATCTTGTCAAAGAATTCAATCCACTAAGTGATTTTTTTAGTGTATTAACACTTTTTCCATGAATAGGAATCTGGGCTGTCTGAACTATTAGGAGAGAAACTGTCGTCTCTGAACGTTATGCCACCTGGAGCTGTTGTTGCCGTTATTTGCTTTATGACAGCTATGATAACAGAAATAGCATCAAATACCACAGCAGCTACCATTTTATTGCCTGTCCTCAATCAAATGGTAAGAACATTACCATAATATCAAGTCAATTTTTTTATGCTACAAAAGATTGCTGGTAACGAAAATATTTGACACAATTGCCCGATTTTCCGTCAAACATGACAATATCATGCCCACTACACAAAATGACATCAAATGTCAGAAATCTTGAATGATTAAATAAATATTAGCAAACGGTTTCTACGTTTTCTGTAAAAGAAATGTCAGGATTATGTTTGACCAAAAATCACTCCAAAAATTAAAACTTTGGTGATTAAACATTATCGTAAATACAGCTTGGGTAACATTTTTTTTACATTACAATTTGTTTCATTTCCTTCACTCTTTAAATAATTTTTATATTATACTAGCCGCCTTTGGTGGCCAGCCGGTTCGCCAATCTTAATACTTTAAAAATTGTTCTGTTAAATACTTTGCGTAACGCCATTGTCAATTAAATACTTAATGTAATTTGTCTTTTAAAAGCTACTTCATCAAAATATTCTTAAGGTTCAAATTTTAATAGTATTATAATACAATTCATTAATGCAGTTATAAAGACCTTAAGCTTGTAATGTGCTATATGTCTCTAATTATCTGTCACCTCTCGCAAAATTTCAACTTTAAATTGAAGTGGAAATGATTAAACTGCAAACTGATATAAAAACTTTAAAAAATATATAAGTAAAAGAAAATTGTTATGTGCACTAAATAATTACAATAATTTATGTAATATTTCAAGAATTATTCAACAAAAATTACTTGGATTCATCATACAATTCAGGTTTTAGATTTACTTCAAAAGGATTTAAATGATGCTAATAATAATATTTTATTTTATTTTTGTCTTTGAACATAATTAAAAAATTATTGTCTAAATTTTATACACCTTTTAGCTATAAGGTATCATATTCTACGAAATATTCTTGGCACTGCAACTCTCAAATAAATAAATGAAGGTTTCTATCTTCTGCTATCAAATTTGATCGAATTATGAAGTTTTGATTAGAAATGTTTGGAACATTCAACAGTTTCATTCTTAGGCTGGTTAGTGTTGAGAAATCCTGGATGTTAATTGGGGTATCATCTTTGGAATGGTCGATGAAGTGATTTAAAATTACCCTTTTTTATTGAATAGTGATCTGGAAATAGTCATAAATCAGTCAGTTGTAGAGACAGAGTTGATTGAATTTTACCTCTTTTCATTTAAAAGCTAAACATTCTTCATTTTTTGAAGAATTTATGGAGTCAGGCTACATGCTATGGTTGTTATTTACTTTATTTAAACCCTTTTTATAAATGCATTGCCGTTATATATAGATGCCATTGG
>JAPMOQ010053984.1:0-28089 GCA_026543055.1 Argiope trifasciata | reverse complement strand
GAACTCTGATTTGCAAATATTTGTTTGTTTTATTGTTAAAATAAAATCGGATTCATTTAAAATACCTTATTAGGAATCTTTTTCTTATGAGCCTGATTATAATTGAAATGTCGAGTTTATTTTACAGATAAATTGTACAATAATAATATAGAGCATTGTTCAATTTAATAAAAACTTTTTTTAAATTCAAGTGTGTGTCACTTCACTTGTTTATTAGTTCTTCTAAAATAATTATTCAAATTGAAAGTATATATATATATATATATATATATATATATATATAATATACAGTAGAAAGTATATTTCGTTTAACCATACAGATTTATGATCGTGAATTTTAAAACTTCTCAATTTCAGGATAATCTGCATGAGATTAAAAATCTGTAAATGTTTTTAAATCTGTGTTGGGATTTGATAAATCATTTTATTTTTTTCAGCCCATTTTAAAAACGTGGTACATTATTTTTTTTCTTTCTTTAAATATATATATATATATATTTGTTTTATAGTATTGCGCGAGTGAAATTTTGCAATCGATTTTGTAACTATGCAATTTTCAATGAGCTAATGACTTGGCATAGTGCCATTTGCCGGGGATGAAATTTTTTATCGATTGCAAAATTTGTATCGAATAGACAAGACAGCGAATTCATAGCGCATCGTTGTCTAATTCTGAACTATTTAAAGTTTCAAAACTCTGGTTCAATAGGAAGGTAATTTAAAATACAGTGCGATTATAGTTAAAATCCTATTCTGAAATGGTCATAAAAGAAAACCCGGACCAAATGTTAACCCTTCAAATGTAATTAGAAGTGATCAAACTTAATAAGAATCTAAAGGAAGTCATTGAAATTTCTTTACTGACAAAAAAAAATCAAAAACTTACCATCAGGGCACTTCTGCATTTTTGAGCTAAGTATTGCATAAGTATTGCTAATCAAAGTAGGACATAAAGACATTGGTTTAAAATTTGTTTAATCGTTTCTGAAAATGTTACAAAGTGTATTCAATGTAGCATTCATCATTTTCTGAAAGCAAGTTAAATCTCATTACTGATCTTGCCTATCAGGAGGAATATTTCGCACATGTATGTGTATCGATTCTTTCAGTTCCACCAAATTGTTTAGATTATCACCATAAACAGTGCTTTTAATATAAGAAACATTGAACATGCTTTGTGACACGTTTCAGAAATTATTAAACACGTTTTAAATTTGTGTCTTCATGTCCTACTTTGCTTAACAGTATTTGTACGGAGCCATCCCCCCCCCCTAGTCATAAGTTTTAAAAAAATATTCGTTAATTTTTTGTCCAAAAAAGAAATTCCAATAACCTCCTTTAGATTATTACAAAATTTGATAACATTTGGTCCTGACATTTCCTTTTTATGACAATTTCAGAGTAGAACTTTAATTATAATCACCCTGTATTTTAAACTACCTTCCTATTGAGCTAGAATTTTGAAGCTTTAAACATAGCTCAGAACTAGACAACGATGCGTATTGAATTCGCTGTCTTGTCTGTTAGATACAAATTTTACAATCAATAAAAACTTTCATCATCGGCGAATGGCACCATGCCAAGTCGTTAGCTCATCGGAAATTGCATCATTACAAAATCGATTGCAAACTTTCACTCCAGCAAGGCTATAAAATTAAAAAAAAAATAGCTATTTAAAGAAATAACAATAATAATACAACACGTTGGAATTTTAATTAAAACCACCCTGCTGATTACAAAATTTGCACCGAACATACAAACAGAGAGAAAAGAAAGCAAGATAATAAAAACGCGTGAAAAAAGCAAAAAAAACAAAAAAACAGCTGTGTTAATAGAATGAGAAAAACAAAGAATAATACTGGGTAAGTACAAATGATAGACCCGATTTAAAAAAAATCCTATTTTCGAAACTACTACATGTATTACAGTGAGTGATATATGAATTTAAAGAGAAATATACCGAACATTTTTTCATTTGCAGAGATGTTCGATGTGTGATCCTCTTGTTACTCAGCATACGTCCAATCTCTTATCCATTTTTGTTCCAAGCATTTTGCTTTGTCTGTTAATCTTGATATAACCCCACAAAAAGAAATCATTGAGACAAAACATTTATGTGCCACCAATGCCGAAAATACGACTAGAGCTTAAAGAACGCATTTGTGCAGCATTCAGAATCATTGACAAAGTGAGGCTGAAAAAATAAAGAGGGTCACAAATCGGACATTTGTAACTAAAAAAAATCTTAGTAATTTCTCTTTAAATTCATGTATCCCTTATTGTAATGTATACAATAGTTTCGAATGTATAATTTTTTAAAATGGGGTACATAATCTGTACTCGCCCTGTACTTTAGAATCGATTCAACATCTCTAGTCCGTCTAGAACTAATAGGACAACCGTATTAAATTCTTGTTATTTTCTCGAATTCGTATTATTAGAGTTCTGTCCACTGAATTCTATCCTCATTATTCTCGTTATTTCTTTGCATAAAAAAATTATTTTTTTATGTGAGCATGAATGTACGAGGACTGATCCAAAAACAGTGTACAAGGCAAATAAATTATTTACTAACAAAAGACACGTGATACAAACTGTAATTAAGAGATATACAAGGCGATCACTTCTCTTCTTATTAACTACATCTATTGAAGCATTTATTACACCGTTGGTTCAATTTGTTTGACCTTCTTGGTAATAATCAGGTCCCTGGCTGTTGAGTCAGCTCTCGATACCTGTTTGAACATCACTGTCTGTAATGAACCTTGTTTCAGATAAGTATTTCTTTAATGCCAGGGAAAGGAAATAGACACTGAAAACCAAATCGAGGATATATGGGGAGGGGGCTCTAAACCTCTCATCTAAATGTTCCCAGCAATATTTCTGCCCACTTTAAAAGAACATTTCGTCACTTGTTGCCTACTCATTGCTTTGGTTTCTGTATACTTCAATGATCTGTGTGTGAATGTCTGTTGGAGACACATTCTTGGCCCATAGAAATCGTATCACTGCTAGCACCTCTGTATGAGACCACTTCTCTGGACGTTTTACCATTGCTGTCGCTGTTTCAGGTCTCAGTACTAACTCTATCTGCTCGAATGACCCGTCTGAGATAACTAGCGCCTTCTGTCTCTACTCCTGGTAATAATATTCACATCCGCAATTTCTACTTTCCAAATACTGCTGCTTGTAAAGGTTTTTTTGGATCACCCCTCGAATTATTTAGCAGAAAATTTAATTTTCTTACAGTATGTTTGGCATAACATCAACAACATTTGTTTGAAGTAACTCAAATCAAAGAATTCCTTATAATATTGCTTACTTTATTAAGTTATTACTTACTTATATTACTTATTCACTTATTTGTAATTAATATGCACTTACTTTATTGTAATTTAATATTCTGTTATACGACTTCCCCAGTTTTTCGATTTATGGCCGTTTATAATTTCTTTTTTATATTTAGGAACCTGGATTTCAGGAAATATCTAACCGAATGAATTCAGTGAGCGACTTGGTGGTGAGTTATTTCGATTATTTCCTCCATTTCTTCCCTTCTTTTTTTCAATGCCTATCTGAACTGGTTTTGTTATGATCAGTGCCGTTGCTATAGCAACCTGTTATGGGTCTTATAGCACTTTTCAGATTTAAAGTTTCCATCGAAGTTGGCAAAGAAAAATATATTTAATTCAGAAATGATTTATACAGTTAAATAAAAATATTAAATGGATTTCTAATAATTAAATGGATATATTTTAAATACATGAATTTAATTCATCATCAAGTTTTATATACAAAGGAAATTTCTAATTCATATAAAAATAGCAAAAGTGTTAATGCCATTCAATATTCTTTTAAGTTTTAAACTTTTAAAAATATTATTTATGAAAATATGTCCTTTATTTAATTTTTCATGCATTTGAACTACATAAAATAATAGGCTTATTATTTATTGAAATATTGACATTTTTCATCATGAGGTTTATTATTTAAAAAGTACTACTCTTTTAATCGTAAAAATAAAAATGCTCAATAAAAGAGCCATGGATACTTAATAAGCTATTTAAGAATTATATAATGCTATAGTAGAGCAATTGATATGCACTATTGAATAAATATATATTAAATTCCATTGATGTTTTATGCTTATCAAATCATTATTTCAATACTTTTTTGTTTTTATGAGGTAAAATTTTTTAAAATTAAGTTTGTTTTTCATCATTTTGATGAAAAGCATGTTATTAAAATTTTATAAATTTATGTAAATATTTCAGAAATTAAATAATCAAATTACTTTTAAAAAAAAGTAATTTGAAGGCTCCTTATGAACGAATTTCATCTGTTTCGTGTTTTTCTTGTAAATTGATAGAAATATGAAAATGTTTATAGAAATTTATTAATCAAAGAAAAATAAACGTTTAAATATGAAAAAAAATCTTTAATCAAATTTTTACACATCTACAGTATAAATGACAAGTGTACAAAAAAATTACTATTTACATTGACTATATTCACCCGTAGTAAAATATCAATGCTATAATAAAAGAGAAATTTGTTAAACTCTAAGTTTTAATTTTAAAATATTTGGATTTTTGAGAAAATATTTGACAATTTTACTATCAAAACCAAATTAAAAATAAATAATATAACTTATTTTGATTTCTGCTTATATTATTTTACAAAGTATATAATTTCCAATTTTAGTAAGAATTCTCTCTATCTACAAATGCGTTTCGGTGGGAAAATCCGTACAGTAAAAAGTCCTAAGATTTTGATACCTTTCTTCATACAAATCCGTTATATGGCTTGGGCAGTTGATGATGATACAAAATTAAAAAAAATTGCTCTTTTCAAATAGCAATACTTCACTAATGCTGCAGCGCCATCTATCTTCCATTTTTTGAAGTAATTAGATGTTGTGCTGCTATCTAGTAATGATAGGATGAACTAATTCCTCAATTAATGATTATCTTTCTCACATTTTCCCGTAACCTCCACCACTAGGCATTTTCATTTCTTCCGCAGGTGGTTTCATCATCATCATTTCACCTCCCATCATTCTGAAAAACATTAAATATAATAAAAATGAATAAAATAACCTATTCAGTGCATTATATATATAAAAAAGTGTATAATAATATAAACAGAGAGCGAAATATTTTCCAAATTTTGTGATGGAACTACTAAAATAAATAACGTTTACCATATTCTGCATGATTTTTTATTTTTAAGCCATAATTTTGTAAATATATAAAAATTATTATATAAAGAAAAAATGGTTAAAAAATTAATTTTGAATATATGTTTTTAACTAACTTTTAATTAGTTACACAAACAAGCTGAATTTTCTGCATCAGTAATTTTTTATGCTTCAAACTAAATAAATGAACTAGTTAATGACTTTATAATTAATTTATCTCAAAAATATTCAAAAATTATTTTAAACCAATGAAATTATTAAAACGGAACTTATACTAAAATAAGGAAATTACTTTAATTTTTCTAAAAAGAATGTAGGATGCAGCACCATCTATCTTCTATTTGTTGAAGTAATGACATGTTGTAACTATTTTTAACAATATTGTAACTTTAATTACATATGGTCCAGTTCGAAGAGAGAGCAAGTTACGATTTAATGTTACACTTTTTTGCTAAAAATAACAAATTTTAATTGAAAAAGAAACTTGATAAGAATTTTAAAGCATTGAAATTTAACTCAATTTCTAGATATAGTAGTTCGTCATTATTTTTATTTAAATATTTATTTCCAAAGTTGCAATATATATATATATATATATATATATATATTTCTTACGAATTCTATTGCGTTAAAGGCTCTTTTATAATAATAACATTTAAAATTTTTTCAAACAGATCGAGCTGTAAAATAGACTTTAAGTGTTATAAGAATATGAAGTACTGCATGGAGATAAACATATTTTGCATTTGCTTTATTTTTCGTTTAGAATAATTTAATAGAATTGCATAATAAACCTGAACAAGACCGATTATGATACATAATTGGTCTTATTTCACCTTACTTGAATAACTTATCTGTCAGAATCATCATCTCATCATATGTGTAACGAAATAAAGTAGCTATCTTAGATGGCAAAAATTTTCTTTCAACATCAAACAATGACAAAGATATGTACAAGCCTTAAAAAAATTTAGTTTAATTTCATTTGAGCCAAATTTAAAATAATCTTTTAAAGAAGAAAATGTGACGAAACTTCTAAAAATGCATAATTCATTGGTTATAATTTAAGTAAAAAATTTCATGCATATTGCTGCCGCTACAAACTGATTTAACTTGCACAACATTTTTAGTCGAAATCTGAGAAGTATTAATTATTTTTAATTTAAGAAAGCTAAAATATAATGAACTTGATCAGTTGTAATAAATTTCATAAAGTAAAAATTTACCATAGAAAATTTATTAGTAAATAAATTGAATACTGCAATTGGAAGTAATATAAAATTTACCGTTCAGATTAGAATTCCTTCAGTGAATGAAAAAAAAATGAGTTTAGACTGAACAAAAATAATTATGCAACAAGAATAAAGTAGAAAATTATAAATCATAAATGAAATGTAAAAAATTTATGTAATAAATTATGGCTGAATTGAGGAGGATATTTAAGCAATAAATTACAAGGGAAAACATTTTGTGTGTGAGATATTAGATTGATGATTAATTTGTCAAGCTATTAATTTTTTATAGGCTCCGATATTTTCTTTTCTTGCATCGATAATTTAATATTGTCAATTTACCAGTTCTTTTTTTAAGTTTTAAAATCAGCTTTTTCATTATTACCAGTGAATTCGAATCTAATTAATTAAGGATTAAAATACGAATGCAAATCTGAAATCCATTCATCTCTACGTGTGCATTCAAAAACAAATTTTGCATTAACATTAACGCAATTTCTTATAATAACTTTAGTATTAATAATAATTTAATTTATTTTTATTTAAGATAAATATTCCTGCTAATCTTTGGGATTTTTCTGTTTAATTTGCTTGTTAATATAGAAAGGCTTGCCTAAATCTTATTAACACAATAAATTCGTTTAAAAAATTAAAGTTCCAAAAGTAAGTACATCTCCATATTAAAAGTCTATTTATTATCTGTTAAAGGAAGGATATTTAACAGATTTCACGCCAGAATGTTTCTTATTTATTATTACTTAATACGCGGTGAGTAATACTAATATTTATTATTACTCACGGGTAAGGCATCATGGGCATGGGCATGGGCATAGGCATATGGATTTCAGGCATTTTGGGCATTTCCATCTCCATTTTACCCTTTTTGAGTAACATCTCCAGCAGACCGAGAGGGATGGGCAAGGGGATGATGGCGATGTCCTTCTTGGGGGAGAGGGCCCTCAGGAGCAGAATTTTTTTCAACAGTTTCTTCAGCTTGAAGTTGACTCCAGCGTCGCTCTCACGCAGCTGAGTGGTCAGCAGGACCATCAGGAGCAGCGTCCAGGATAGGGATTTCCTTTGGGTTTCAACTGCCATGTCTTTGACTTCTGAAAGAAGTTGAAATTAAAATGGTGTGAGAAACAATTGTTGTGGACGTTTTGGTTCGTTTCAACTCTTTAAGAATGAAGCATCCTTCTTCGCTGAAAAATTATAAGCATCAGAATGCCAGAAACTACTGCAAAAAATCGGCAGGTTTGAAAATAGGAACCAGCATGGCAGTTGAAACCTTTGGGTTTCAACTGCCATGTCTTTGACTTCTAAAAAAAGATGAAACCAAAATGATGTGGGAAATAATAGTTCTGGACATTGTGGTTCATTTTATCTATTTAAGAATGTAGCACCCTTCTTCGCTGAAAAATTATAAGCATCAGAATGCCAGGTAACTACTGAAAAAGTCAGCAAGTTTGAAAATAGGAACCGTCAATAAAAGAGGGTTTTAAAATAATGATGGAAAAAAGATTGAAAATCAGCATTTTAGTTATTTTAATGATCTGAAAATAAACAGTTCATTGAAATATATATAAAATAATATATATATATATAATTCTTATCGTCTTTCTCAGTAGTTTCTGTAAAAGTGTTTATAGTTCTGATTAATGTTACGATGAATCATTTAATTATTTTATGTTTTACTTTTTATCCGATTTTTCTAATCATTCATTATAAAAATAGTTTTTTTGTTTATTTCACTTGTTAATATATTTTTATGCTAGAAATTTACGAAGTATTTACAACTTGTAAAAATAGCTGAAGCACATGAGCTTTAAAGAAGAAAAAAATAACCCTTAAAAGTTTAATTATATTATTCGATTTTTCTTAATTGCAACATGAATAAAAATTATGCAGAAATATAGTAGATTATACTTATAATAATTCAAGTGACATTTTCGCACATTTATTTAAAATAATTCTTTTAAAAAAAAAATAACTGACATGAATTACTATCTTAATTTTTTGCCTAAGACTAAAAATAAATTAATAAAAAAAAAGGCTCATTCGTTTTAAATATAAGTAGCTTGCTCCCATCTCTACAATATAATGTTATAAAACTGGATTAATTTTTAAAAACATATATTGAAAAAGAGAAATAACGGAATATTAATTTACAGTTTATGGAAATTTCGTGCTCTAAATTCAAATCGTATCAAACTGAAAATATAAAAAGATTAGGTTCTATATTTAATAATTAGACAATAAGAATCCAATACTGATAAATAGTAACAGATAAGTAAAGTTTCATTTATATTTAATTTGAAATAATTAATTTTGAGGGTTTTTTTTGTAATATATATCTTTAATTATCTAAAAACTAAACAAAGTATATTTGGCATAGTTTTAATGTTATCTTAAATTTACTAATTTAATTTGGATTCTATATTTAATAAATTGACAGTGAAAATCTAATACTAGTAAATATTAACATACAAATAAAATTTCAATTTGTTATACATAATTTGAAACATTTAACTTGGAGAGTATTTTTATAAAATATATCTTTAATTATTTAAAAATTAAATAATATATTTTTGGAATAGCCTTAATGTTGTTTTTAAATTTACAATTTTTACTTGATTTAAAAAATAATTAAACTTGTTTTAAAAGTATTCTTCAAAGAAAATTTTAACGAAGAAATTCTTCAAAAAACGATATAAAACACGATTTAGAAATACTTGAATCTAACCAATCATCAGTTATCTTACACAATTATCGTTTTAGTTATACTATATTATATAAGCATTTATAGAATTCGTATCTTGTATATCTTATAAGTATATATCTTGATCACCAATAACACCTACCTTTGGTTATATCTTCAATTGCAAGTCGTCAGTTTTTGAAGCCCAAACCTCAAGTGTGTATCAACTCTGTACCGCATCCATCTTTATATACTGATGCATATTCACCTTCCTTAATTCTGAAAA
This sequence comes from Argiope trifasciata, assembly GCA_026543055.1. Taxonomy (NCBI): domain Eukaryota; kingdom Metazoa; phylum Arthropoda; class Arachnida; order Araneae; family Araneidae; genus Argiope; species Argiope trifasciata. Next base: position 18,676 of record JAPMOQ010053984.1, on the reverse strand, counting down.
AAACCAGGTTTTTTCCTGGATTCATTCACCTTTTTCCTGTCTTATTACCCAGCTGCAAATCTTTTCTACTTTAATTGGCCTCTCGCTATGCTGAGGGTAACTCGGAATTCTCTCCGTTGGAATATTTAATCGTGGAAGACGTTCCTGACTCTAGGTTCATACGATCATTTGACCCACTGATCTAAACAAGGTGCGTGATTTTTGTCTCCTGTGGAGGTATATATTCCTGATGCTATTTTGAATCCGCCTCTTTTTTTTAATGTTTATTTAATTTTGATGTCGGTTTTCCTTTTGGAAGTACCGCTCTTACGTAATTTAATCTAGGAGGTTTAGTTATGGTGAAATTTTTTTGAGTAATTGTGTGTGGCGGTAAGCCTAGATGAAAGGAAATAAAGATCCCAATTATTTTTTAATATCTTTTGATGTCTAGCGACTGTAAAATTACACTTTCGTTTTATAAGAAAAAAGAAAACACCTTTTGAGAGTGATTATTAGTGACATGTTGGCGTTTTGCAAAGCAAAATGACAGTAGACGATGTTTACATAGAGTGTCTTATTTCCGTTTCTTTTGCTTATTCCTTTTTAGTATTCGTAAGAATTGTGAACCGTTCAATGTTTTCTTTTTAGTTTAAAGAGTATTATATTTATTCGAATGCTTTTTTAAAGTATAAATGTGCTAAATATAAAATCAAATAAAAGAAGAAGTAGTAAATATATTTTACATTTGAAAATTTAAATTTTATTTTATAAGCTAAAAATAAATCCTAAACTTTGTAGACTGTGAAATAATTGGGATTTTTATTCTGTGTAAGATCCAGCTATAGTTACAGCAGTTTCATTTACGTAATTAAAACTCGAAGGTTTAGTTTTGGTGTAATTTTTTGGGTAATCGAATGAGGTGATATGTCTACATGAATGGAAATGAAAGTCCCAATTATTTTTTTATATCTTTTGAGGTCTAGCGAGTCTAAAATTACTCTTTCGTTATTCATGTAGCTTGAAAACATTTTTGTAAGTGATTATTAATGACTTTGGGGGTTTATGAAATCATTATTGACATTGGACGATGTTTCCACATCGTGTCTTATTTCCGTTACTTTTACTTATTATTTTTTAATATTCACAAGTATTTTGAACCGTTTAATTTTTTTGCTTTAGTTAAAAAATATTATGCTTATTTGAGTATCTTTTAAATGTAAATGTGCTAAATTTATCATCTGATAAATGATGAAGTTGAAAAGTTTTTTTTTTCCAGTTAAAAAATCGAATTTTGTTTTATAATCTAATAAAAAAGTCTTAACTTTGTAGACGCTAAAATAATAACAACTTCTATTCTGGGTGAGATAAAAGTACATTACAGCAGCTTCAGTAATATGGGACAGATAAAAAGGAAGACTGATATTTTGAGCTAGAAGTGTATATTTTATTTTTAAAGTAAAACTCTCCAAAAATAATATTTGAAATATTTATGTTGACTCAATGCATTAACTCGGTCCTACTTGACTTGTTTCAGACAACTCTTTTAAAAGAAGCGGGAAATAGCTTTTGTGTCTAGTGTATTTATATGAAATAATGTGTAGGAAAATTTTTTTTAAATGCATTTTCTAAAAAAATGAATAGTTCTCTATAATTGGTTCACAAGAAAAGTGATATTTCAAAAACAGTTGAATATAATTGAATTACATTTTGTCTATTGCATTATGCAAAATGATGATTCAAATTTTAAGAAAGCTTCGTCTAATGATGTTTCTCATTTTCTTCGAATTAAGCAGACTGTAACTCATGAGCGCTGAAACCAAATTGACGAGAAAATACACTTTAAAATATGACATTTTTAATGAAGTTGAAAATTCGCCATATTGTGTTCAAAATATTTAACTACTGTTTATTTTCAGAGGTAATAAGTCATTAAATGTAGTAAATAATCTTTATAGTTGCGAGATCCATAGCATGCTTAGGAGAATCCATTATTATCAAAATTTAAAGGGCCATATATTATGCATAGTTTTTTCTTAACTAAAAGGAATATTGCTTTAATTAAAAATGTTACATTGCTAAAACAATAAGAACGGCAGAATTTTTTTTTTTCATTTTCTAAAGTTTTCAAAAAATGAAAATTTAGTAAGAAAACATGAAAAAGCAATGAAATCAAATGATATAAGATATATAAGAATATATAATAGGAAACATTTTCACAAAATAAGAGTTCTTCTTATAATATTCCTTTTAGTGGGGTACGATTGTTTTTATTGCACTTATTTTACATGAATCAAATCCTATGCAATAAAATACTATTATTCTACTTTATGGAAACATTAAATTAAATTAAAATACTTAAAACAAGTAAAAAAAATCTGTTAAGAATTAAAATATTCTTTTTTCCAATCATTAATTTGAATTCTTCATGAATCATTCATTGAATATCAGTTTATTTTTCGATCCTTTAATAATAATTGGAGACAAACAAAAGTTAATTCTTAGTGGAAATGTAAGTAATTAAAAATTTGATTTTTTTTATTAATGAATAAGTTATGAAGGATTTAAAAATAAATTTATACAAAATTTAAAAGTAAAAATATTTTTGTACGTATTTTATTAACTTTACTATATTAATTTATTGTAAAATTTATAAATATTAAGCTACCATATTCAGAGTTATCTATCAGTTATCTAATCAATCAGTGGATAATATCAGTTTTACAATTTTTATCCTCTTTTAAAGTTACATCATTGTAAGTTAGTTTTAAAAGCAGATTAAGAATTGCCAGTTTGTCTCATCAAAATCAGTCTATATATAACGCGATCCCAGATATTTTTATTTTGCATATAAATATAATCCGGAAGTCAGTTCCAAAAATTGATTCCACTATAACCCAAATCATTTATATGTGAAATCGAAATATTATCTTTTCTCTTTTTGATATTTTCGAAAAAAGGCCAAATTATCGTCTGTCGTGATCTGATACAGAAATAACGTGGACAGCTGAAACGTATCTGATTGGATCGTAGTTCTGACCTTCGCCAAAAGTGAATCGTTTTCTTGTAACGGCACTGTTTAGCCGATAGACATTTATCGTCAATACTTTTGTTCTATTGTTCGCGGATGACCTAAGCACCTGCCCCTCACCTTTATTAGGAACTTGACTCCTAACAGGTGGTTTCTCTTTCCCAGAGGTCGCCTGTATGTTCCAACTTTGCTAAGTGTTTTGACCACTGCATTCTTGAATGTTTTTGTTCAAGCCGGTAAATACCTAGTAGAACAACTATCTTTAGCGATATTGGTATCTTGCATGGTATGTGTATTTTTTGAACAATGCAATTGCTTAAGGAATAAATATTGGGAAGTTGACTTTAGAGCAATTGTGTATTTTTTCAAACTTTATGATACTTGAAAGTATAAAACACTCAATATTTTATGAAGCCTATATTCTAAAATTATGATAAATAAAATAAAACTTTTGAATGGAGTTGTTGAATAGTTAATCTTTTATTTTATGATTGTATTAAAGTTTTCAAATTATTATTCAGCCGATTTTGTACTTTAACATTTTTTTTTTAGCTTAGCTCATTCATAAAATGTCACACCATTAAGCGTATGTATTAAATGAAAGTTTCGACCTAAATTGGCTTACCATTAATCTTTTTTCGATGACGGTGAAAAATAGCAAAATCGATGACTAATACAAATACATATGAAAACAGAGTTTAATGAGAAAATTTATAGTTTTTTACTTAATGAAAAAAATTCATAACCAATATTTTTTCAGTGATTTTGATATCTGAATATTGTTAATTCCCAATACAAGAAAACTTATTAAAAATTATTTAAGCTAAATATTTTGTCTGAAATAAATAGCAATATTTTGTAAAAGCAACACAAATATATGAATATAATAAATGCAAAGAACATTAAAAAAATATATTATTGAGATAAAAAGGTAAATTGTATTGGATCGTATATTTAATTTATGAGAAGAAAAAGAAAAAACTTACACATTCTGAAAATTTAATAAAATGAGAAATATGTGTCAAATGTTTTTTTCCTTATAAATCGGATGTTGTCGCTGACGATGTTTTTGTTCTACCTTATTATTTTACAAAATACGAATTATCCTTAGAGGAAATATTGAAATCTTTAAAAGAAAATGGAACCCGAGATTTTGAGGAAACTTCGCATTTCAAACGACGACGAAGAAAAAAAAACTGAAATAATGTGAACAGAAAAAAAAAAAATGTCTGCTGTTTCATTTGTCAGAAAACAAAAACGCTTCAAGCCAAACGGATGCTGTTTGGTGTATGGGTTTGATCTCAGATCTGAAGAGTTCTTTCAAATTTTGAACAGAATCCATTAGTAGGAAATATAACTGTTCGAGTACAAGCGGATGTGGTCGTCACAAATATCAAAAAGCTAGTTAGATAAAACATAGAACGCAGCTTTAATAGCTGGAGTGTAAATCCATATTACTGACTCTCCGTCCCACCCAAAGGCAATCGGAAATAAATACTGAATGACTGGATCACCGCTACTGCAACGCTGATGAGAACTGTGGTTGAGTCCTAAGGGCCATCACCGGCCATGCTACAATCCTCCCCGTAGGAAGTACGTCCTGCCATCGATGGTAAGAGTCAGACCCCCCACCTATATTGTGTCCACCGGGTTGGCGAGACCCAACCACCCAACCGAAAGCATCTCATCCCCAATTATGAGGTGCCCCCCTCAGGTGGTATAATTAGAGTGCAAATCCATAATAAGCTATGTCGTTCAATTGCTTGACTATCTGTCAGTATGTATATTCTCATGCATGTATACACAATAACTTAGAAACGCAACGATTTAAATAATAAAATTTGGCATGTGATGCTACTACTAAAACTCTATTTCTGAACCAAATTTTGGTTTCAATCAATTGGAAAAGAAGTATCTAAAATGTATAATTAGTTTTTTTACTTTATTATAAAGACAAAAGTTTCGCTTGAGAAAATTTTTCTCGTTGGACTGAAAATAAAATAAAGAAATATGATAGGAGATCCTTGTTTAAAGTTCGCAAATTTACACATTTATTAGGATTTGTGTCAGAATATTTTGGAGATATGGACCAAAGATTATGATGATTAGTCTCATTTTGTTATGCTATTTTATAACTTTTGGCCAAAAACCAAAAGTTTTAGTATTTTCCAATGGCTATTTATAGTGTAAACTGTTGAAATATTTTCATGAGCTTAATTTAGAAAGTTTGGTGAATTATTTACACGAATGAATTTTTACAATGCCTATTTGTTCTTTTTCACTGAAGTTCTGGAATATGAATTTTTATAGTGAAAATGTGAATTTTTAACTGTTTACTTAAGATTTTCATTATCTATCTTGAAGTTTTGGACTATTAGTTATTTTATCCTATCCTTTTGGATTTTGGAATTTAACGAAGATTATTTTGGAATTTTTGACATTGGAATTAAGAAATTGGTTTGCGTATATCTTGAATAACAAGAGCATTCGCCTTTCTTTATTCTCTATCTTTATTTTATTTTTTAAAACAATTTTAAAACAATGAAGGTATGCACATACACAAACTGGCGGGTGGGGTCTCTGCGAAAATTATTTGCATACTACGCAGTAAGGTCTTATGCCCTCCCCCCGTATAACCTTATAAATATTATTAAAGGGCTCAAATTCTTTGCATGGCATTAGCGAACTATAGTTACGAAATATATATATTTGGCTTGAATATATCTATTTACTGGTTTTATGATATGAATATGTATTATGAAGGTCTTTTTTGCCGATCAAAGGAAACTAAATTGTGATACTAGTTATTTCGTTTATGAGTTATTGCAGTTGAAGGCACTCGAAATGAAAGACTGACAATCGACCAACTCTACAACAGGTTTTATTCAAAATTTGACAAGAATCTATTCTTTAGATTCTAAATGGTTTACCGAATTTTGTTTACCCAACTCACTGCGTTTTGGAGTTGTCGAATAGCCTAGCAGTTATATTCCCTGTGGATGGATTGCGCTCAAAATTTGGTAGAAATCCATAAATTTGCTCATAACTTTACATACCGAATTTTATCATTTTAGCTCAAACGTTTTTGATTTTTCAGACAGATATATTATCTAGAATAAGTTTATCGAACCCATGGGGATCTCAAATGTGGAGATTCATCAAAATTTCGGCTTCTTATATTTTGACGATCACATAACTTCTCTATACTCTGTATATGAAAAGTAAAAAATACTTTTGATATACAATGATAGTTTGTTTAAATGCGTTTCTAACAGTTACTAACACAATAGAAACATTGTCGTAAGATGTATTTTGTTAAAATTATAAATTATTAAATTTTAAATAATTTTATTAAAATTATAAATTATTAAAATTAAAATGATTTTATTAAAATTATAAATTAATAAATTTAAAACGATTTTATTAAAGTTATAAATTATTAAATCTGAAATGATTTTATTAAAATTATAAATTATTAAATTTAAAAATGATTTTATTAAAATTATAAATTATTAAAATTAAAGTGATTTTATGAAAATTAGAGTAAAAAATTTACGAGAATATTATTAGTATGATTGGAAATATTATTCGTTGAATCTTTTAAGTAATGTTATAATGAATTTTAACAAATAATATATTTCCAGTTAACGACGAAAAAAAGAGAAAATGCCGACTTTTTTTTAAAACTAAAAATCTAATCAAAATGCGAAAACATTCGTTCTTAATGTCTAAGAAAGAACATATTTTTTCTAATGTTTTAAGTTTTAGAATTAACTATCGAATTATTTGTCCTTTAGACACAATAGTCTGTGATATAGAGTACATTTTACATTTTTAATCATGCTTATCGCAAACTAAAAATAAAGATGTTATAGTATCTAATAGCATGGTATCAAAAATAATTGAGTCGATGTTTCGTTACACACCTTGTATAGATATGGTATCATAAGGATGGGGAAAAACTATATCTTTAAATACTTTTATGTTATTTTCAATGCATATTAATTTTTGGATTGCAAAATTTTTATCTTGATGAATGAGGCTTTAAATAACACAAGAATAACTTTCAGATTTTACAAGAATTTGCAACTTACAAATCTTATTCATATTACATTTCATTACGATTATGAATTATAAGAAAATATTTAATGGCGTTAGAATGACATTTTTTTTTATGCTTTATTAGTTTGCTATTTTTTCAGTTTTCATCTTTATAATTTTACGATTTCCTATTTTCTCTAATAATATTCAGAATTATTTGCTCAAAAATAAATTTCTCGCAAAAATGCATTAAAAGAAATGTAAAATAAAGTTTTCAAATACGTTTTCGTAGATAACTTGCAAAGAAACAAACAAAAAATGAAAAACTTTTAAATAAAATTTAGTAAGAAGATAAAATATTAGCTTTCATGTTGAATGGGAAGAAGTTTTACACACACACACACACACACACACACACTATTAATTAAATGTTCTTTTACACCAAAATTAGTTGTATAATTTAAAAATATTTTTAATATATAATAAAATATTTGTGTTAAGAATATTATTGAAGTGATGGTAGGCTATAAAAATGTAAAAAATATGGTAGTCCAAAATTTATTAATTAAATTTAGAAATTTGTTCCAAAAAAAGAAAAAAATCCATTCCAAATTATTATTATGATTTATATATTGTTTAAATTCACTACTTATTTTTAGTTTTTTTAAACCAAGGTCTTCGAAAGGTTACTGATATTCTTAAAATCAATCTTCTGTTTTGAGTATCTTTATCGTATTAATAAAAATCTTATTTAAAAAAACAATAAAAAATTAATGGAATACAAAAGACGTAATTTTAAAAAAATTGAAGATACACGTCAGAAGAAATTTTTATTTTACATCGATAAAAAATGTACAAATGACAAATAATTCAACACAGTATCATACATTATGTTGTCAATAAATCTCATGAACAATCGTTAGTAATTGGTTGTTAGTAATAAACATTTGTATATTATAATAAATAAGCACAAAAATGAGCACGAAAAATTTGAATACAAAAATGTATAAAAATAATCTCATGGGCATTTAGTTTCTAAATGTTTGACAATGACATTAGTTTGTTAGTGGCTAAGCTACTAATAAATATCATACAAAATTATTTGGCTTTTGGTTTCGTGCTGCCATCTATGGATTAAATTCATAACTGGCATTTTTAAAATTTTCTTTTTTTTTCTTACTTGCTTAAACATTGTCAAGGTTAAAAGTTGTTAATCTCAGAAGCATATCACAGTTTCAAAAGAATTTTTTTCAAAGTCTTGTACAATATCTCTGTTAGAATATACACCTTTTTAAATGTATGTACAGTATTCTGAAAAAAGATATTTTATATGCAATTGTTTTTATTTTTAATGGAATCACTTCAAATGGAAGTATGCTGTTTCATCTAAATGCAGTTTTTACAAATATGATGTAGGGTATTATTTCAAAATGATGCCTATTAAGAAGAAATCTATTGATTCGAAACTGAAAAAGTAATTTTTGAATTTCATGATATATATTTTAAAGTCACTTTATTTATTATTTTAAATTATTATTAAAAATAAAATTGTATTTGTTGATGCGCAATAATTAATCTTTTACCAACAAATTTTAAGAAAATTATATCAAAAATATTATTTTTAATTTCATAGTCATTTGGGGAATTTTAAATTAACGAATATTTAGAATATTTGCGATAATGAGGTCTATATATTTGGTATTAAAATTAACGCAGTATATAATTATTCAGCTATGGAGGATACTCACTGGAGAAATCAATTCCGTATATCTATTTTCCAGTATAACAAAAATTCTGGATAATAGACATATAAGAAAATATAAATTCTGGATAATAGACATATAAGAAATACGTTATTATTACGACTATAATAAAAAAAGTTAATGCTGAAGCTTTACCGATTTTTTTACAGATAGTAAGACATAATTTAAAATCTTACGTTCAATCACAATTAATATCATTACACAAAATTTTGATGTTATAATTGCCAATAAAAAATAACATCAAACCGCATAATGGCTGTCATATGTAAGCACAATATGGATTTCTTTAAATTAAAAATTTATTTGTGTTTTGCAAATGTTGCTTATTTTTATGGATCGAGATAAATTCTATACATGTTAATATTTTTTTAGTTAAAAAAAAGGACAGTTGTATAATATGTACATAAATTTCTACTTAAAATATAAATGTACATTTAATTAGAAATACATGTTCTCCCTGCTGTAAGTGCAATATAATTTCTTTTTAAAAGTATTAGATTTTGAAACAAATCCAACGCATATAATGCTTATTAAATGGCATCATCTTCTGTAAAACTCAAATGAAAATATGTTTGTACTTTCACTATACACATTATGATGAAAAGGAACAATTTTTTTTCTTGACCTTTTAAGAAAAAAAATTGACCTTGAATCCTTCATTACAAAGTATTTAAATCCAGTCCAGTGTCAATCTAGATATTTTAAAACCACTTTCCAATGCCTTCGACTCTCCAACCTGTGGAATACACCTTGTGGCCATGTCCATAGTAGGGCTCGTGATGATAATCGTCGTAACCATGATGGCCACCTCCGAAACCACCTCCATAGCCATAATGAGAACCACCATAACCATGATGGTAACCATGATGACCGTAATCATGATGGCCTACGTCATGATGATGTTCCTTGTGGATTCTGAAAAGAAGGGAAAGGTCGTACAAAGTAATTTGCAGCATAGTGCTAATATTACAGATGCACTTGGATTCGAAAATTGGTATTTTTTTATATTGCTGGTTTAGTTTGATATTGCTGTACAGTTTACTTCTTATTGCATATAGTCGAGCACCCCGCCGGCACTAAACGTAGCAGTATCGACAGGATTTGTTGTGGGCGACAGCTGAATGCTGTACAGTATACTATATCCACCTTCCTTTGGACATTGTAATGTTATGTTTATGTTTACGTATGTTGCTGCTTTTTCTAGAAAATTCTCAATTTAATGTCTTGACTTCAGATTTGGATAGTTAATTTTTTAGTTTAAAAGTTTTATTTTAGATAAATGAGCTATAATGTATACCCTTAATTACCACCCATATTTTGGAGAATATTGTAAATCTTTTAATAAATAAATAAGGGATCTCATCCCGGTGATCTAGAAGGTCGTACTCCCTTTTGAGTTGGCGGGTCATCGTGGGACAGACCAAAATCATATGCATTTCAATATTATTGAAATTTCAAGACTGTAAACTTTATGATCACTTAGAGTATCAAATATAACAATGGATTATGATAATGTTTTCTAATAGAAAGTTTTTAAAACAAAGTAGGAAAAATTTGAAACAATTTAAAACATTAATATTTTCAGCATTATTTTCCAAATAAAAGTATAACGATAAACATTATGAAGATAAAGTGTCATTTATCTTTAAAATATCATTTTTGCTTAAAATAATTTTTTGAACGAAAGAAATCATAACAAGAATTAAACCAGATGCTATACAGTTGCACTGAGGCTAGTATAATAATGATAATAACGTGTAATAGTATCTAGATGAAATTTTTTTGGTCAAAATAATGAATTTAGGCGTTTTAGAATTAATCTGAATTTTACTCAGTGATCTCGGTTTTTGCTTTCATAACTTACTGTTACTATTAACTGTGTGTGTATGAAAACGTTATATGAGCTAATATCTGTTAAAAGAAGTGCTTGTAAACTATTTTCAGGGTAGAATTTCTGACCTATAGCTATCAAATTTAACATAAATGTACTTTAAATAAGCAAAATATGAAAGTTATTTTAAAATTTTAACTAAAAATGAAGTGAAATGAAATGTCTGAGGTATTTTTGAAAAACATTATCGTAGAAAACAATTTGTTGCATTGTTTTAAAATTCAATGTAATTTTTTTAATGATAGGGAATAAAGGTATTGAGAAATAAAGTAGTAATATAGAAATTAAAATAATATTATTTGAATATTTTGTAATAAAAGGAAATCAATCATTAAATAAAAATTTTTAAATTCTTTTCGTTTACATGAATGAAAAAAAAATTAATTTAGTATTCCTTATTTTAAAAATTAATTTAGAAAAATGAATGCAATTTTACATTAATTCAACATCATACTTATAAATCTGTGACTGTAGTGACATTTCACTCGCAAACATTTCTATAAGAAGCAATAGTCGTTCCAAAATAATTTTATGATTACTCTATTGGTCACCAGATAGCGCCACATGCTCTCACTCACAAATGTAATTTTAGATAAGGAGAAAGGGATAATAAATATCAACATTAGTCTCATTAGCTTCCTAAAAATTGTTTACTTGCATTAAAAAAATCTGTCATCTATCTAGTAAGAAATATAATTACTTTTTTTGTTTGTCAGAAATATTTATTTGTTTAAAATCAACGATTGTTGTGCAAATTGCCAAATTAAATTCAAATAAATGCTAAAAACGTTTTCTTTACATTAAACCTTTTTTTTTTTTTTTTTTTTTATTTTTTTTTATTTTCTAAAATAATTTACTAAATCTTGTTTTCAGAAATTACGATCCTTAACTTGAGTGTAGCAAAAACAGCCTTAATTTTCTTTTAATAATAATTAGCAAAATTCTGCTCCCTTAATCTTAAACTAAAAACATAAATAAATCAAAATTAGAATTCTATAACTATAAAAATTTATAAAAATATTAGATATAAATAATTATTTTTAAATAATTATTTAAGTAATAAAATGGTTTTAAAAAATTAAATTCGTTCAAATTTAATAATTCATTAGAATTTGATTTGACCGAAGTATTATTTGTACCTCCCATTAGATGATAGAGAGTTAAAATTTAAATATTCTAAATTTGGATATAAATAAAATATTAAATTTTTTTTGAAATGCTGATGAATTATTTGTAATTTTTTCGCATGAGAATAAATGTGAAATAATATACATAAAAAGAAATAATAGATCAAAAATTAACTAGTAACTCACAAATTGTACCGTATGAAAATATATTGATCATATGTTCGGCACTAAATTCGCCATTTCATATAAGAGTATGAGAAAGCAGAGTGAGAATATTTTCAATTACTATCAATAGATGGCGACACAAAACTTTAGTGTGTCGCATATGAAATAAATAACCTTCAAATAAATTAAATAAAACATGAGTTTTGAAGTCAAAATGAACTTACCCGATAGGAATTGGGATAGGAAGGGGAATGATTTTTTTATGCGTTAGAGCTTTCAGAATTATACCAGCTTTTACAAGTTTCAGGAGACCAAGTTTTCCTGTTCCTTCTACTTCAAGTAAACAACTGGATAAAATAACTGCTAATGTTACAAAGCAAATAACTGTTTTAAATTTCATCTTTGGTTGTAGTTAGTTGTTCCTAGATGGCAGACTTTCTTTTTTCTGAAAAATGAAAAGAAAAAAAGAAAAAAAACCCATTGGGAATGGAAAAAAGTCATCTTTATTATTTGATTTCTTATATCATGAATTCATTTTTTGTATTTTGTAAAAAGTAAATGTGAGAAATTTTAGTTAAATTTAAAGCGCTTTTTAAAAGTTCCACGATTTTTTTCAAATTAGCTTGTTTTTTTTTTTGCTAAGGATTACCGTTTCATTATATGTAAAAAATTAGTATAAGGGAAGGTGAATATAATTTTTTTTGCAAAAACAAACTTTTTTACTAGAATTTGTCGCTATTTAGGATATTAAAAATTCTTTCACTTTCAGTATATAAAATTTGTATAAATCATCTTTTTTATGTAAAATAGATACTTTTTATTCTACATAATTTTAAGTCAATATAGTTTTAATCAAAACAAAATCATGTAAGAAATATTAGAAAATTAATTTTAAAAAACTTCTTAAAATTTGTCATTAAAATTAATTTAAAAAATGCCTCCTTGATCAAATGATTTTCTAACAATATTCATTCTTTTGTTAAAAATGTACCAAGTAAATAATATTATTGATTTGTAAATTTATTAACAAATTTCGTTCAAATATAAATTAGCTTGGAGTTAGGTTAACCATAAATAAATAAATAACTATTTTAGTTTGCTACTTAATTTTTTTTCCTCAAAGAAAACATTTCAAAAATTTAAATTCCTTTAATTTTTAATCACATTAAGTTATTTGAAAAATATTTTTTTACAAAGTAACTCGACATTTTATTTTAATTATATGACTTCATTGCATGTATTTAATTTTATTTTTGTTTTCTTGTATTTTATTCTATAAAATTTTGAAAGCTTTAAGATCAAATCACAATAGTAAATATATATAAATTAGTTTCCCCAACACAACAAAGCAATCTTGTTCCAGTACACAGATAAAACATTTTCATGAAGCTACTTATATATTTTCATAAAGCTACTTGTTCAAATACTCATTTATTTTATTCCATTTTTCCGAAAATAATTTTGTTATGCAGTATCTATATAATCTTTTAGCTTTTTAATACAGAATTTTCCAATTTATTGTTTTGCAAACGCTTATAATGAAAACTAAAATTCCGGGAATAAATAAACATAATAGTAAATAGAATTTTTACCAGTAAAAATCGATTAAGGAAGAAAGAAGTTTTAAAGCAGTTTAGTACAAAGATCCGCTTGTGGAATATTGCTTATTTCCGAGTTAGTTTGGGAAAGATCAATAAAAATGTAAGATTAAAAACAAAATCTATTGAAATTTTTATACACCACATTATATAAGTATAATTTATCAATCTCTATCACTAATACAGTTTTTAAATTTCAGGATATATTTTCAATAAAATGAATTTTGTTGGAAATAAATTAAAATTATTCTAAACACAATATTAAATACAATTTTTCTAAATAGAAAGGTTTTCAAAATTATTTTTTTTCTTTAGCATTCAAACAATTCCAAACATGGAAAAAAACTGAAAACTATTAAAAAATACTTATACCATATATATAAAAAAATTATTGCATAAATAAATTAAATATAATATTTATGTGCCGCTTTTCACTCTTAAATGTTTCATTCAAATTCCATATGAAAGTTAAGCACAATTTATCTGTAAAATCGTAAGTTACAATCCATTGCAATATCAGCATCCCTATCACACAATTGGTATCTCTTACCTCTCTTGTGTTGGTGTCTATCCCAAATGTTGTAAAGTGTTCGAAAGAAAAACCCTCTTACTCTTAAATATGTTCCCCTTTCTCGTAACAAATGGCCTTTGGGTCGTTTTTCAAGAACACTTGATTTATTAATTTTGTTTTTCATCATCATCCCTTTCACTTTCACTGTTCGCCTAACCTCGCTCTACCCCCCTCGATACATATCGTCATTTCTGGACCAATAGGAATGCTCTTTGTTTTCGGGCCACTCTTGTAATGTTTACGGTACACTTCCTGGTCTACCCACGGCACTTAAAAAGGAGGATTTGAGATTCGCGGCTGAACTTGCACTCGTGCGGAAGGGTTGCCACATTTGGCAGAATTATCACCTATTTCTTTGTTTTGTTGGCGAGTTTACTGTTTTTCTAGACTTAGTTTTTAGAAATACTACTATTATTATTTTTCACTTGTGTGTTGTACCAATGATTTTTAATTGTAAAACTATTAAGTGGGGGCGTGAAAACATTAGCAAACAGTTTTTCTGTCTGCATATTCCATTCAAAGGCAAAAATAATCAAAAGAACTAGGTTTATATAAAAATAAATTCAACAAGTTATTTAATAATTCCATCTTGCGTAACTATTATATCATTGTGTGTGCGTTTAGTCATTTGGGATCACGATTTTAATTTCGAATCGTAAGTGAAAACGTGGAATAATTCTTTGAAGTTTTAAATTTGAAATCGGCGATGAATAATAATAATAAATATTCCTTCATTGTTGCTTTTGTCCTTCCCCGCTTCTTTAATTTTGAAAATATTTTTAACTTGATATCGTTGTTTTTGAACTTTCTATAAAATGCTCAGATTATTTTTTCAAATTAAAAATTATGTGTTTTCAATTGTATCTCTTGTATTTCTTTATATAATTTAAAAATAATACAAGATTAACATAAAAAATTAAAAGATTCAGAAATGCATATTTTTAACATAATTTCCTTATCAAAAATGCTGTGTGAAAAAAGGATATGTAAAAAATTGATTTGTTTTTAAAATTGATTAAGATTTATTAAATTATTATTATTTACTCATTTTAATATTTACTTTAATTCATTTTTCATTTTATTTAACTTTTAAGTTTTTTGAAATATTAGTCAGATCTTAGAGATAATTGATATATATTTTTTGTCTTTTTGAAAATTTAATCTAAAGTATTTAAAAGATGGATAAAATGTAGGGAGCAAATTTGCATATTTTCTGATAATTTAACTTTTACAGTATTAGATTTTAATTATACAAAAGACTCGTTCACAAAAATATAAAAAAAAAAAAATAAAAGACAGATATATCTTAAGAATATATATAGTCATATTTATGTGCATACTTATTTCTTTAGGTAAGTATTAATCAGTTGATATAGCATGTGATTTAATTTCGTAAATATCTTACAACTATCTTGCGGAAATTTAATTTCGTTTTTGTAAATAAATATATTTTTGCAATAAAAGCATCAAATTTAAATACGCAAGCATTTCTTTAGATTATCCATTTTCTGCTCTTATTTGGCAAAAAAAAATATTTAAGAGTATAAATGCATAAATTTGTGGAAGTTCTTTTGCGTAAAATTATTTTAAAAACCTAAATAATCAAAAATAATTAAACTTCTTGTATAAAAGACTATTTTAATAAAATTTTGAAGTATTATATAGCGTAAAAAATATTATCTTAAAATATATTCTAAATATAAGATTAAAATGCATTTATTTCTTGCATAAACAAAATCCCTTTAATAATTTTGTATGAAATACAATTGAAAACAGTTACAATATAAAAAACATTAAAACGAACATTATTTTAATTAAAAAAATAACTTTACTTTATATTTTAAACGAACATAGTTTTAAATCATTTGACGGCATTGAAAGTAATTTAAAAAAAATCTCATCAATACACACACACACGCACGCACACGCACAATATAATAACATAACACTGTTTCCTTCCCTAAATTGATATCTAGTTTTATTCAAAATGTTTGGTTCATCATAATCAATTGACTGTTAGATTGATTAAAATCATTATCAAATACTTGACCGATTGATATAACTAATTTTTGATCAATAGTTGTTTTGATAATCATTTACTAACTACTTACACTCTGTGCCACCACAAGGCACAGAGATATAAAAGAATAATCGGACCGTCGCGACTGTCACACTGGTGGGAACTATGAGTGCGTTCTAAGAGCCATTGCCGATAATGACACAACCCTTCTTTAGGGACGTACTTTCCGTCATCTATGGAAGGTAGCCTCCGTCTCAACACCTCTTTCTGTACCTACCAGGGCTGAGAAAACCAACCACTATATCGGAATTTTCTCATCCTCATTTTCGAAGTACTCCCCCCCCCCTGTTTCCAGAGGGAGTAGTTATTTCGAAAAATCTGTTAATTTAATTGTAAAATGCCAAATTAAATTAATGAAAAAGAAAAATAATGAATTTGAAATAAGATAGTAGCATTAAAATCAAACTGTTAAATATGTATAATATTCTGCCGTAAAATATATGTTTGTCACTGATTACCTTACGAGGTATGCTTTGTAACAATCTTTAAAACATTTTCTCGTTTCAGTGAAAAATTTCTTCTTTTGAATTACATGCAAATTGATTATTATCTTAATTTATTTCAAAAGTTATCATAATGCCACAATCTAGTTTCATCTCAAGAAAGCATAGTAAATAATCCTTTAATCACATGGTGCATATATTAATACTGATATAAAATGTTACCATTCAATATGTATAATATTCTTAAGTAAAATATATGTTTGTCTCTGATCACCTTACCAGATAAGCTTTGTAACATTCTTTAAAACATTTTCTTGTTTTAGGGAAAGATATCTTCTTTTGAATTACATGCAAATTGATTATTATTAATTTAATAGTTAAATTATTTCTAAAGTTACCATTAAACCACAATATAGTTTCACCTCAAGAACGCATAGTAAATAATTCTTTAATCACATGACGCATATATTAATACTAATATTTTTACGATGTATTCGCATGGCAAACATAACTCGAATCTATTTTAAATTTACATCTAACTTAAAATTACCTTCTAATTTTTGCAAGTTAGATAAAATTAAATATCAGACACAAAAGTTTCAACATGCATTTTTTATATAAAATAATTCGAAAATGCACCTTTTCTTTAAGAGTTTAGGACTTAGAATACTAAGCAAGAGGAAGTTAACACTTTTTTCAATTATTTTTTTTTGTACTGAGTTATTTAATTTCGTTTAATTTTTATTGCTATTAGACATTATAATAGCGTTATATAATAACTACTGATGACTTTAACTTAAAAAATCCTAGTTTCCAAGAGCTTGTGTTACATTTCCTTTTCCTCAAGTAATAATTATTTTCATGTATCTGAAAAAAAATTAATTAATTTTATATTGTATCAAACGTTATGAGAGTTAAAAGGTCAAAAAATAAAGGAAAAGATTGCCTGATTCATAAATAATATTAATTATTTTTATATACGCATAAAAATAAGTATATTATATTATAATATATAACTTATTTCTTATAGTTTACAAGAGCTTGTGTGATATTTCATTTCCCTCAAGTAACAATTATTTTCATGTATCTGAAAAAAATTAATTTTATATTGTATGAAACGTTATGAGAGTTAAAAGGTCAAAACATAAAGGAAAGGATAGCCTGATTCATAGACAATATTACTAATTTTTATTTTTTACCCTCATAATTTTTTTCTTCATTTTTGTCCAACAGGAAGTAATTTTAAAATCCTGAATCGATTTCATTTCTTTTATTGATTGATTAGTGTCAATTCTCGCGGTTTGCCTAAGAGATACTACTGGGCTAATGTCTCACAGGTCGCTCTACTAACCGGTTTACTCGTATTTGCTGCTTTAGATTTTTATGTCAATTAATCGAATCATTCAGTAATTTTTAAATCTTTTCTTTTTTTCTCTCTCTCTCTGTGATTTTATAAAGCTGTAATTTTATTATGTGAAAACATGATATTGTTTTTGCTTGAGGTTTATGGAGCCTCAAAATGTTAAGGCATCAAACTGTTTAAGCCTCAAAATATTAAAGCAACAATATGTTGAAGCCTCAAAATGTGGAGGCAAGAAATTGTTGAAGCCTCAAAATGTAACGGCAACAAATTGGTTATTTATCCACTTTTTTATATTTATTTTGGAGTCGGCTTTTAAAGTATAACTTTTCAAATTTCTATAGTCCGCTAATGTAGTTTTATTTTGGTGTCGGTTATTTCAGTTCGGTTATTTAAACTGTTATTTCAGGGATAATTTCAATTAATTAAACTAGTGTTATTAGAAAATATTGCTGAATGTTATCACTTTTGGCGATTTATCGCCAACTAAAGTTACAACTTGATTTCCAAATCATACAGTCTCTGAATTCTTAAGGATTGTCTTGATTAATTTAAGTCATCAACCAGTTTAAATTGATCTGAAATAATCACGAGACCATCAGATTACGCAATCGTCAATATTTAAAAAAA
>JAPMOQ010053983.1:0-12552 GCA_026543055.1 Argiope trifasciata | reverse complement strand
GGACCAGCTGGCTCGACAGGAATAACGTTCTCTAAAATGTTCACTTATGCACTTTTGTATTTTAATACCTTCTTCAGTAAAATATGTTTAAGCGTCAAATTTCGATAGTCACAAAACGTATTATTATAGAAGCTTTATGATATTTTGTTGTTGACTGAAATTTAGTAAAATACATGGTATAATGATAGAATGTTGCAAAACTTATAAAATAGAATGAGCTTACTATGACTATCAAAACTGAAAATATGACTATAAACTATTACCATATGGATATAAAAATTAGGAGCATAAAATATTCGCTTAAAGAAGTCTTTAAAGTAAAGTTACATAAAATATTTATTTGAAAATTTTAGCTATCATTAATACAGTGAACCAAATATTCACCAATTGTGACTAGTAATTGTATATATTTAAAACTTTGAGGTGCGACTATTTTGCTTTTAGAAGAATATTCAGTATAAGCAAATAAGCTTTGTAATATTGCAACTAAGCTACTTTCATTTCCCAAAAATTGATTTAAAAATGAAATTTTATGTCTGCATTTTCTAGATGCCTGTATGGAAAAAGTTATAAATAATATAGAAAAAGGAAAAGTTTGCCACTGCCCTCCACCTTGCAAGTAAGATTTTTCGCATTTAAAAAATTCTTTACCTTCATCTCTATTGAGAATAGGATTTTGTATTGGGTTGTTCGGAAAGTCATTTCGTATTTTTTTGTCAAAATGAAAAGAAATTTTCGTTTAATGAATAAATTATTTATTAAATTATAAAATTGCCATTCTGGTCTAATACCTTTTGCCATATATTTGGTAGTAACATGATTACACGCTCATAAAAGTTTTGGTCTTTGCTGTAAAAAAAACTGATCGAGGTGGTTTTTGGCCTCCTCATTTGAAGGAAAAATTTTGCAAATCAGTTCTGGTACTGATGTACTGTTAACACATCTTCTCCACACATATTGGCTAATTTATTTCTGGCTTGAACAGCATTTTTACCTTTTATATAGCAAAAAAGAAAAAAATGACGAAAATGCTGTTTATTGCTTTCCATATTTAAAAGGGCACCATCCAAAAACTACTGCAAAGAATCAGCTGCACTTTTTCACACTCAAGCCTTGCTATATCAGCTCTTAAAACATAAAATGATTTTGCGGTTTAAGTATGAAATTGGGTGCGAAAAATGCAATTAAATCCTTTGTCAGGAAAAAACGAATTTACTTTCCGAACGACCCAATATTTTATTTTCTGAAAAATTATAAATATCAATTACAATGATTTCTCTAAAAAAATTTCACAGATAAACGCAAGAAGAAAAAAAAAACTCTGCCAGATATGAACTCATATTTGAAAACTTTCCAGCAATAAACTAAAAATATATCTAATATTAACTCCCGTTATAAGCTTAAGCAAATGATCCTTTTCTTCACTTTTTTTTTCAACTTTCAAAAATTCACTACGTAATAAACGACTCAAAATGTTTTCGCGAAATTACAATTATCTTTGGTATGAGTCTTTCTTGAAACGATTTTCAATATTATTTGCTGAAAAGAAGAAATAGCTGAGAAATTCTAAAATTTCATCGATCTCTGATATTTTTAATTTAACTTTCATGTTGTTTAAAAGGTATCACTGCTCACAAAAGTTAAACACACTTCTGAGTTCCCGATGCCATAGAAAAGCAGTTTAATAAAAGAAACTATCTTATAAAATTAAAAGTGGACTTTTATTATCTAAACGTATTATTCAGGAATTTATATCTGAATTAGAATTTTTTTTTTAAACTGCCTGGCTCACAAGTTTTAAAATAAAATTATATACATAACTATGCATGCCTTCATCAGTGTTGTCAGTGGTATGAACACAGGACCTATAATGAAAATAATGTTAAAATTTTTCTCTTATTCGAGACAAATTCCCCTGATTTTCCTTAAGGATTTCTTTTGAGACATGGGGAGGAGAGAGGGCAGATGCTACATTTTCTTTCTTTCCTTCCTTATTCCCTGTTTTAAATACACCCTAAAAACTTCCGATTACAACAGCTTGATATTTTTTTTACTTATATAAATTGCACTATTAAAACTAGAGGAAGTGGTCTAAAAAAATTCCTGGCATGCAGTCAGCGGTATTCAAAAATTGAATTTGAATTCTAGATGCATTTCTAAATCAACTGAAACAAAAATTCTCCACAAAATACATTTGTGGGTGCAAAATCCCATACCGAATTTCACATATTTAAATCATTGAGTTTTTGTGTTTACATGCCTCTGAATACAGACTGACAAGAGGTCAACATTTTATAGGATTTCACACAAAGTTTAGTAGATGTCTGCAGTACTAATATTAAATCTTTTTACTCAAATTTATCTTTCCAGCTATCTTCGTAGTGTGATTAACATGATAGATAGATGGATAGTCGGACAAATAGACTTGTTTTGAAGTTATTTCAAAGTTTGATTTTTTTTTAAATCCTCAAATTAGTTGATGTAAAGACCATATACCAAGTTTCGTCAGTTTGGCTCAAAGTGTTTTTGAACTGTGTTTGTCACGGAGAGACATTTTCCAAAAACGTTTTTTTCGTACTCAGAAGATTCTAAAACGTAGAGATTTGTCAAAATCTCGAGTTTTAATTTGTTGACGATTACAATATTTTCTCTATACTTCATGTACAATAAAGTAAAGAAGAAAAAAAAAATTTTATTTTCCTGTTATAACGCTTTTTACTTTCTCATATGCAAAGTGTAGTAGTTGAAAAATATTCGATTTCGTGATTTTAATGAATCGTTATACTTTAGACCTCACTGAATTTGAAAAACAAATTTTTGAAAAAATATCTATCCGTCTCTTTGTGACAAAATTAATTCAAAATCGCTTTGAATTAACTTTGTTTAATATTTGGTTTGTCTAAAATTTGGTATACCATATTCAGAACAAATTTGTAGATATCTGTCAAATATTGAGCAAAGTCTGTTCAGAGGAAATTTTTCTGTTGGAGTCATATTTATTACAAGATAACTAAAAAACGAAGAGAGTAAGTTAGATAAAATTTGGTACATAGATTTGACAACTATATCGTAACTATTTATATACCTTCAAATATACCAAAGTAACTATCAAATATACTATCTATGTACAACATCTATTTGGTATATAGATTTAACATATATAGTGTAAACATCTATGAAATTTTGAGCTAAATTCGGTAATGGGTTGATCGTCTGTCGATCTGTATTCTCAGTAACATATAGACGCAATAACTCAAAAACGCAAGAGTTATTGTGTTTTAAGTGTAGCTTTGTGTAATTTTTTTTTTTCATTCGGTAAGGAAAAATTACAAATTACAACTCTAAAATACAAATTTCGAAAATCCACGTGCCAAACAGTAATTTCTATATAAAAAAAGTGAAAGAGACACACGTGAGATTCAAGATAAAAGTTCACTCTAAAACTGCTTAATTTGTAGACCGAAATCGCTTCAATTTTTTTTTCTTCATATTTTTAAAACTATATATACATTAAAGAATTGGAAAATACATTTTCCTTTCTAGAAAATACTTTTTATATAGATTTTTATGATGAGAAACTAAGTTGCCAGAAAAAATACTTTCAGATATTATCCCCCCAAAATTACATTTAATTTCTATTTATTACATAATATAAAAAGTAAAATGTATAAAATTTAAGGAGGAGTTGGAATATTCTTCATATCAATTTTAACCCATTGCCTAACGCTGTGCAAGTTTATTGAATCATGATCAGAATCATCCCTATTTGAAGAGCAGTCCGAAAAATCTATATCATTCTCATTATCGCTATCAAAACTAAAATCGATTTCAGAATTTCATAAGTAGTCAAGAATATACTCTCTGTCAATCGCTGGTATGAGTTGGATTAACGAGGCGCCTAGCCCCCGGGGGGGGCTTATCCTCATTCATGGAAACTTCATTTAGGCCTTACGGTCAGTGAATGCCGTGATCATTTCCGGAGAATCAGGTTATATAGGATTGAAGAGCTGGGAGGGTAGGTGAGGTGGAGTGTGCCCGGACAAGATTTGATTGGTTGAGAGCATGGGGAGTGTGAGGGTGTATGCTGGCCAAGATTCAAGAATTTTGCTAAGTTAAGTTAGTTTCAGTTTAAAAGAAGTACACAGTCTCTGTCAATCGCTGAACAGAGCAGCTAACTTTCTAGCAGCTATCTCTGCAAGTTAAAAGTGTCAAAAAGTGAAGGTTAAGAGGTAATATCACGTGCCTTCAAATGCCGAAATTTAGTGGACAACTAGCGACATCTGTTAACCAAAACGAAAGTTGAGAGTCTAATACTGTATATAATTAATTTCAATGGTTAAACGGGGGAAAAACGGGGTATGTTCCTCAATAAAGTGGTGGCCATTGAAAACATAATACAAATTCCCGTGGAAATCGTGGGATTAGCAGATTTTGCCACAATGGAGTTGCCTGTTGAAATCGCGGGATGATCAGCCAGAGGGTTAATATTTCCTAATAATTGTACTTCTGTGCAAAGCATTATCTGGGATGACATTCTTGTTAGAAACTACGGCGAGAAAGCAATAGGGAGTTCATGCCAGCTGGTTTCTGCCATATTTTCTTAATCTTATACATTTTTAGCAACCTTTTAGTAAAAAAAAAGTTTTTATACAAATAAAATAATTATTTCTCCATTCAAGCCAATAAACTTTTGACTTTTTTATTTGAATTCGAATTAATATAATTATGGGATACGTATTTGCATATGAAGTAAAATGAAGTGAAGCGGAACACCATAAGCTCTTAATTGCCATGTTTTTTACACTTTCTAAAATTATGGATTGAGCTAATTTAGTTATAATGTTCCGCTTTCACTATAGTGGACTATTCTTTTGGTAGAATTTCTTCTAGGCCAGATGACGTGGATAACATCTGAAGCGACACATGCCTCTCCAAGATATTAAGATGGAGAATATATAATCATAAATTAATAATTATATAAGTTATAATGCAAAATTAAATTAGGATCACAAATTTTATTTTTCGTACAAGTAAACACTATTAAAACTTATTTACTTTACTTTAGTGCGTTTATTACAGTCATAGAAGCACAAATATTTATTTTTTAGCAAGAACTTTTATTTTAAAAAAACGAGAAATAATTAATGAAGGGTCATTGATCACGATCGTGTATTTACGTTTTTGAAACACATTCTTTTGGAATATCAGACAGATAATCTAGTTTGTTTATCACTAATTTTTTATTTTGATCTTGCATTCATTCTCATGTTCCAAAGAGAATTTCAGTGACCTTTCTCTAATATTTTCTCAATCATGCCCCGCTATTCAAAATAAATGCTTTTTTAATATGCAGTACAAATATAAGTAATTTCTCTGAAGTCGCAGTCACGAGCAAAATATGTTGGTAGTAACAACGATTTAATTTTTTTAAAGATGTAAATGGAAAGAAAGAATAATCAAATTTTATCTTTTAATCAAAATACTAGAAAAGACATTGGTGAAACCGTAATGTATAAATCGAATTGAAAAATACTCTTTTCATATGAAGAATCATTGATTATCATTATTTTTTAAGGATTCTGCGAAAATGGATCACGTGGTTTGGTAGTAAAATTAATTTCGAAATGTTGCAAATACAAAACCCGATTTCAACAAAGATCCTGAAGCAATTGAAATAAGACACCTTCTCTGGTGCATCATAGAGATTTGGAAAAGGGTTATCACCATTTTCCTCGCTTGACCACGGAATAAATTTCAGTTCGTTTCAAAGGAATTCATGTGTTACTTCTAAACGATATATACGAGATTTAACTAAATGCAAGCGCGTTGTAATGATGTCAAAATATTTTGCTAATTTCTGATATTCTAAAATTCTTACACTTTTCTGAATGGTAATATATACGTTACCTATTCTATTTTTCCCAGAGAAACAAGGTATAGTTACACTGTATCATCCAGTCTATTGAATGAAAACTATTTTAGGGCTATAAAGGCAATTCGAACCTTAGTCAACGATGACAATGGAGGACACAAGATTACCAACGCCACACGAGAGTAAGTAAAATTAATTTTTACTTATTTTATTTTTGAAAATTAAGCTGATAATGTTGAAGTACTATTACAATCACTTGAACTTTCTCCAAAAGAATGATTTAATTAATTTACACAACTACTTGCAATAATGCGCAAAGTTCCATTTTGAAATATTTCTGATCCCGCTGGAAGATCTTGCCTAATAAAACAGTTCAAACTGATATATTTTTAAGAAACCTTAAATAAAATTATTTATTACAATGTTAGCATACTAACAAAAGGTAGCATGTTGAAAATTTATCAAAAGGATTCAGAGCAACGTTAAACAAAGGATCAGAAGGATTTTTGAATTTTAATGAGTTTTTAAGTAAAATTTAGGATGGGGTAGTCATAAAAATATCTCATAGAAAACAATTCTGGGAGTTTTCCTGTAGAAAAATCGATCGCATAAATTCTTCACCTCAGAATAGAAGCTGCGGTGGCAAATTCTTGGCTTGGTAAATGGAGCTTTTCAGGTTCGATACCTAATTCCTTTGAAGAACCGTTATATAAGCTGGTCTGGTGCACTTAAATCTATCCAAGCCGAACGTTGTACCTCTGGTGTGGTGGATTTTGAGAGGGGGTCACCAGTTCAGGTGTCGTCCTCGTCATCCGACTGTGGTTCAAAAATACGAGGTCGGTCCGAAAATATCCTTAGTGTTGATTTAAAAAGGGACATTAATATAACTAAAATAAAATAAAATCACCGCAGTACAGTAGTCCCCATCTCAAGGAAAGTTCATTTTTGTGACTGCTGAATGTGGTGCTACCTAGAGTTATTAGACATTCCACAAATATTTTATGCAAATTTTCATATTTATTGCAGGAAAATAAAAGAATTCATTGCAAAATTAATTACTTACTAACTTTTTCTATATTTACTGTATATTACACATATATCTTAAATATTTCATTTTCTTTCTGTAGAAAAGCAATGGTGGGAGTGAAGGTTTATTACAGTACTTTTGAGGTAGATAGAGACAGCGAAGTAGCCTCTTACAGTGTAAGAACATTTTCCTTGTTATTTTTAAAAAAATCAGTTTTGCTAAAATTGTTTCAGATTTACAAAACACAAAAAAAATCTGTAATATATGCTTATATTTTTTAATAAAAATATACTTTAGTTTATTATTTATTCATTATTAAGCACTAGGCTGTGAAAATAATTTTATTTATATTAATTTCTACTTGGCTTATTTTGGAAATATACTTTTTCTTACAGTGGGAAACTCTAGTGGCCAACATCGGTGGCAACTTGGGATTCTTCATGGGTCTGACTCTAGTCACTTTTGTAGAGGTGATTGAATTTGTTTGGGATTTTATCTGCACTTCCATAAGAAGAAGAACCGGTGAATCAGACCACAAAAGCAATAAAATTTATACATGCACAAAAGGAGTATAAAAAACTATTTTTCAATCATCGTGTTACTGTCAGATAGCCATGGATATAATTAAAGAAGGCCAATACTTAGGAATCCAATAAAAGATATGTAACTTTCTATTGTTGATTCATTGAATAAAATTCATTATTTCGATAGAGTGTGGTAATTAAAATTTGTTTTGAAAAATGGAAATCTTCAGTTTGGATTCTATCTATGAATGTATAAAGCCTTTTCGAAGATTAACATTTGAAGATATTTTAAACACTTATGATTTCACATGATAAATATGATATATCTTCCGTGAAAAAAAGATTCCTAATGACTTATTGAAAACACAGCCTTTAAATCTTCAATAAATGAGATATCTCAAGTCCATAACAGTTATTAAATTTGATAATAGAGTAAATCTCAACCACAATGATTATCTTCGGAAAGAGAAATTTTACATGACTTTCTTTTAATCGTCCGAATGAAACAGTGGTACGAAACTTTACGACTAGAAGCGAAGTAATTCCTTTTATTTACGATGCGACTACTGCTTACTCCGTTCTCTCTGCTTTTCTTTTAGACAATTATTGCACATAACTTTGTTGGCATCATTCCTTCCCCTCCTCTAAAAGTTTCTCATGTACTGCGTAAGCTAATGAAAAACGGGATCTCACTTAAAATAATTCATCACATGCCGATTGATCAACTCACACGGTGTCTCTTGCAGTTAGGATAGTGCAATTTCTTACTCTCTGATGTTCAGAATAAAGGGCATCTGCAACATTATTACAGTTTTTGCTTCGTGTTATCCGCAATGGTCAACGTTTGCGTAACACCTCTTCACTCAGATGCTTTTATTTAGGTTTGTTTGTTTAGATATGATATTCCGTTTAGAAGGAACTATTGAACTATTTTCTCTCATAGGATGAAAACTGTTCAAAAAGCCATAACTCTGTAGCGTACGCAAAAAGCTTTGATGACACATTAGCTTCCAAAGAAACTACTAAAAATAGGAAAAATAGTAGTACATGAAGAAAATAAAAAATAAAATGAACGAAGTAAAATGTTTAAAACTGCAACAGTTCAAAATGATTGCCTTGTATATCAACGCATGAATTCAGCCGAGTCCTGGATTTCAGTTTTAACAGATACTCAAGTAGCATAAACAAGAGTAATTCACTTTGCTTTAAAAATTCAATAAAAATTTCTCTTGCATTAAAAAATGATAATTTTAAACTAAAGGTTGTATACCCGTGTTTTACCTAGTGCTGCTTCAAAACGGGAAGTTAAATAACTAAACTAAACAAACCAGCGTGTTTTCCAATGTTTTCTATTCTGCATAAGCAAAGGAAAGAGAAAAATATAATTACCTTTTTACTGCACAGTATTTGACCTATTAATAAAATCCTAAACATTTATTGATGATTCCTTATTAATAAATAATTATTTTCCGTAAAAGCAATTCTGAAAAATTACATAGGAATTACAGTTAAAGTTTTAAACAATTTAAGGATACTAAAACTGCTTTTTTTTTAGTATTTTCTGGAATTATCATGGATAAAGTAAAAATCCTTTTACCTGTTTTTCACTTTTAAAAGTTGTTGAAACTTTCTAAAAAATGTTAATTTTCCTTGGTTAAGAAATCTAGTAGTCAAAATTCTTCAGTTTTTTTTAAAGGTAATTGAATTATATAAGATTCAAACGAACAATAACAAAGGGACATTCCATTTTAGATATACAGATATACGATTGCAATACTCAATTTTTAATAAGTCTACTTTTAAACTAATCGCATGGGAAGTAAATAGTTCCTTAAAATTAAATACTCTAAAAGTATCGACCTTTGGATCATTGAGAGTGTGAAATTGCTACATAATGAGTTTATACGATAATTACAAAACTGTAATAATTATAATAATTAATTTTTATAGAGGTAACTTCTTAATGCAGATTACCCATTGATATTGATTAAAATTACTCAGCTGTTAACTGCCATCAAGTCGATCGGTTACAGCTGCACTCGTTTCACGACAACATGTAATGATTTGAATGCCCGAAATACTTTTATAAATATGTTTCACTTTAATTCTTGTAATATAAAAGTGATAGAGATTTCCTCGTGAACTTTCTTTTTTTAAAATCAATTCAGAATTGTTCATTGTTGCAGTGTCATTCACATTGCTTTCATTGTTTCTTCAAATATTTAACCTGCTATTTTCTCTCTTAAGTTGAAAGTTAAATAACGAAATTTCCGTTTATTATCTGAGAACTTTACATGTGGAGTAAGAAACTGAAGTTACAATACCCGAACAATTACGTTTTTAATGACATTATGCTACCATGAACGATATCAAACGTGACTCATTTTACAAATTTTATGTGCAAAATAAACAGATGGAAGATAATTAAATAACATGGCTTTTAGGCTCATCAGTTTGAGGCTTAAAAATATTTCATTTTGAGAACCATAAGTATCAAGAACGTATGAAAAGGATTTAACTGAAATCAGAAAACAACCTTCATATTATCCCTTTTCCATTTAAAGAATATGTCATTTACTACAATTTTAATTCTGGATCTAATGTCTTGAGTTTCCTTTTTTCTATTGCAATCAAAATCAAGCGCAGAAAATGGAGTCTCAGAATTAA
Organism: Argiope trifasciata; assembly: GCA_026543055.1. Taxonomy (NCBI): domain Eukaryota; kingdom Metazoa; phylum Arthropoda; class Arachnida; order Araneae; family Araneidae; genus Argiope; species Argiope trifasciata. The sequence continues at coordinate 2,462 of JAPMOQ010053983.1, read as the reverse complement.
TTATTTTTAGAATGTATCTGTTGATATATATTTTGGAAACCGGAATGCCAAAAATATTGCGGTTTCAAAAATACTATAGGCCGATAAAATTTTGTATCTCAGTTGATAAAATGTATTTACTGATTAGACAACTAAAAAGTGGAGACATCAAATTAGCGTTTCATTGGTAATCAATCTGAAGGTGAGTGTTAAGTTCGATGATCCATTTTAATTGATTGATAGCTTTAATTTCCTGTTTAAAAGCTTCACAATAACTGTATAAGAATGGATTTCCTAGTCACGACTCGATGTTAAATGACAGAAATGCTAAAATTTTTTTCTCTAAACTTCTGCACCACTTTGGTTGAAGAACATTGGCTTTAAAGGATTTAGTGCTCCAGGTCCATTGTTGAAATGGTTCTTCGGCGAAAATGCGTTTCAAATTTAAAACCATCAAGTCTAGAAATCAAAACTTTATCACTAGTCTATCATAGTTCACTTTTATTGGAAATTCTAACTAACATTTGATGGATTTTACTCCCTGTTAAATACGTCTGTTTGTAGCAGTCACTATCCAGGCTTAAGCAATAACAAAAACGCGCATCTCAAATTTATTAGAATTTCAAACAACGAATATTATCTAAATATTATCTGATAGTCTTGTAATAAAATTACAAATTATAAACAAAGGATAATTTAAATTTTCAGAACAAAAAGAGGAATGTGAGTCATTAGTTGCGTTATCTGTGGTTATTATTAGATCCATGTTTATTATCATTTTTTTACTGTACACTGGCTGGAACACGTTGCTGCCATAGAAGAAATAATTTTAGAAATGTCGTTTGTAATTTGAAATAGTTATCTTGTTTAGTTAGGAATGGTAGAAATTTGATATTTATTTTCTTGTTGACAGTGAATACACTCATTGAAATTGAATGATATATAAAGGAGAAATAAAATTAATATTTATTCAATTTTTTTAGACTTTATCGCTCAAGTGTTTTAGGGCAGACAATATTTTAGTTTGTTTTGTTTTTCAGTTTTCAGCTAAAATACGAGTAGGCATCCAGCAATCAACTGATCATGTGAAAAACATGGATTTTCTAGGTTCAATCCCCACATTTGAAGGTGATTGACCTAGCACCTTGTTGATGATCATCGAGCGCATGTCGAATATGGAACTGCAGTCGTTTGAAATCAAAAGGCATGTCGCACATCTTCTCCAATCGACTCTCCGTTAAGAATAGTTGCCTTTCTTCTTGCATATTGGTCTTTTGATTCAGATGTGTGTGATCAGGTGACATATAAATGTTGTCTTCAGATTCTGAAGCACTTGAATTTGCAATTCGTAAATGATCTATTTTATTGCTCGCTTGTCGTTCCCCATTTGCTTGAAGAGTTCGAATTGGCTTAATTCTACGTGCTGCGCTATTAAGTGACAAACGTTTAGAGACATTTTTTTGCCGGAACAATCAAGACTACGTACTCTTGTATAACCGAAATATCATTTGTCGATTCACTTAATAAATAGAAAAATTACTGTTTGCACTGGAAAATTTCCGTAACTTGAACTAATACATGATTAATTTGATAAGCATCAATAATAATAATTATATTTCGTACGTGCCAGATAAACTCTGAATAATATGTGAGGTTTGCCGTAGGAAAAGTATTTTGCACACCGAATGACAACATCCGATGTAGATGACTGTCCATTTATAAGAAGAAAAAAATTAGCACTTGCACTTAATGTTTTCTATTTCATTCCATTCACATTGATTAGAATCATATAACAATTTTATGTTTTTTGTTGATTGTCAATTTTAAAATACTGTTGAATAATAGAAAGAAATTAAATGATTTGCTTGTAAATTTTATTGTTAAAAATGCTGATAATTGTACTATACCTACTATTGTACTATACTAGCACAAGTGCAAGCAATAAGTTGGCAACATTTTATCGCAATCGGATGAATACATAGACTACGAGCAAGTAAAAACTCATGTTTATATATTAAATAAAACTGACTTACTTTATCAGATGAATTAAATTTCACACAACCAAAATTAAAAATGTGTATAAGGAAAACTCATTAACAGTATCATAGCAAATGCATCTGCATGAGTGTGACTCTTCAAAAGACAGATTAAATCTTATATTATAATACGAGGAATGGTTGCAAAAGTCGAAAATCGCCCCAGAATTAATAAACTCCGGTAAACTTGGGGGTCTGGGGTTTTTGGCCACGAGGAATCGATTGGAGCCGGTTTTGAAGCGCTACGGTTGAGCAGTTCGGAGTTACAGATAGGATATTTTCAAACTTTATTAGTTCACCATAATGGCTAATAGGTTTCAAGCGGTAACGTGCTACCATCTATAGCCAATATGGCGAACTAATAAAGTTTCCAGAAGATGATCCGGAACTCAAGGAACTAATCTCGAAATGGATGATCCATAACCCGTGTGGTGATATGAACCCAAG
>JAPMOQ010053979.1:0-17422 GCA_026543055.1 Argiope trifasciata | reverse complement strand
TTGTGATGTATGCACATTATTTTGTCAAAGAGAACGTCAAACTTCGTCGGGACAAAAACCTTGGTTAAATTAAAGTTTTGACGCATGGAATTTAATAAAAGTTATCAAAAGCGTCGCTGTGCTTTGAACCAAAGTCGAGGATACTTAATTCGTTTTATGGATAAAAAAAAAGAAAGTACTGTTTTTTTTATTAATTTTTTTTTGTATTTAAATAGCTGTCATTTTTACTTTTAAGGCATGAAAAGTTTTTGTTAAGTTTAAGAAAAATGGGTTTTGTTTAAACTATAATTTACGTCTACTTCTGTTATTTTTTAATTTATATATATTTTTCTCCGTTAAACTTTTTTTTATAGCTAACTGTTTTTTTTATTAAGTGACACATCAAATTATGGGCTCTCATGATATGCTCTCATTATGATAGGCTCTCATTATTTTTCTTATTCACCTGAATTCTTTAATAATAAATACTAAAAAGAAAGCTAGGATTCTTTTTAAAAAATTTAGTTTCATGCTATTTAAAGATAAATCATTTTTATACAACTAAGCAATAATCTTTTATAATTCAATTAGTTCTTAGTTGAAGCATGTATGTCTCCTCTAAGTTTATATTTTGTAAGCGCTATTTCTTTTCAATGCACTAGATGTTGAATATTCAAATATTATATACAATATAATATACTGTATCTGCTCTATTGTAGTACATTACTTCATTCTTAAACCGATAGAAATAATAGTATACTTACTATAGAAAAAATGCTTTTAAATCAAGTATAAAATAAATGAAAGATTTATACTCTGCTCTAACTGATCGAGTTATTTACTTGAAACTTTAAAATCGTCAAAAAACATTGTAGAAATATTGCCAACCAGATGGTCTTTGACTGTCTTAGAATAATGTATCAAATTTTCATAATTCGAACAGATTTACTTACGGAAAAGTGGAATGTTCTTTTTTTTAAAAAAATATTAGAGTGCCAAGTATATTTTGATAAATATGATTAAGAGGATAGAGCGAGATTATATAAATATAAAGATTTTCTAATTTCTTCCACAATCCATTTGATGAATAAAATATATAGAAGTCAAATCTATAGCCACACACTTGATTTAAGTAAGACTGAATATTTTAAGACACCAATATAGTCACTTATTAGAAAAAGTTTAAGGATTAAAAAGAATTTTCGAGTAGAAAAAATATTTATTATTATATATTATGAATGTTTAAACGATATAATTAAATTCAATATGCATTAATTTTAAAACAGTTAAATTTATGTAAAGATTTTCTGATTCGGTAAGCAGGGTCTAAAATACTGTTAGGCTTAGCTGAAACATACTTTTCCGAAGATTAGAACAACCGGTGATAAAACAGATGAATAGTTTACCAAAAGACTGTTTAATACATAGGTTATGTGCACATTTATAAAGATATTTGTTTAATTTTTCATTTCTCGTCATTCATTCACACGAGTCGCTTATTTACGTATTGCGCTGTCTTTTTTTTATTGCTGTCATGTCTCTTAATAAGATCTTAAGGCCAAGTTACGTTTATAAAATACATAGAAAAATGCACATTTAGTTTAAATTTAAAAAATCAATGCTGAAAACAAATGCATAAAATCATTATAATTTTTTTCTGTGCTTGAAATATATTTCCATGAATGCAACTACAATAATTTTTTATTTATTGCAGGCTAAAAAAATGGGTAGAAAACACAAACAAAAAAATACGAAAGATGTAAGTATGTGACAATATTTCAACTGATCTATTGATTTGCATGTGTGCTATAACAAGAAGAAATTTAAAATGTACGAAGTTATTTATAGTTTGTTTAAATGTTTTTCAATCGTTACAAAGTATTTGTTCCAAAATCACTAATATTTGTATTTTAAAATTATTATGCCTTTTTATGCTAAAAAATAAAATAGTTTCTTCTGTGCTATAAATTGAGACTTTTTTAAAAGTCATTTTTACATTCTTGAATAAAGAAAACATTGTTATAATATTGTAGTATTTTAATAATATTTTAGAATAATAAAAATATAATGATATAAGAAAAGTCTTCAAAAAATTTGAACTCGAGATTATGACGAATCTCCATGCTAGAGCTCCTGAGTTTGAAAGAATATTTTTGGTATAATATATGTCTATTACTAGTGTAGCTTGAAAAAAAAAAACTTCGAGCTAGATTTAAAGAATTTGGTATATAGTTTTTACAAATTTGTAGATTTCTATCAAATTTCGAGCGATATCCTTTCAAAGAAAGACTGCCAATCCTGCTCCACAGTTAACATAAATTATTATGTTAACTGTGAAATGACGATAACTTAATAGATAAAATTTTGCATTTAGCATCTAAAATATCAATTTTTAAAAATTAATCTTTTGAAATTATTCTTTGTTTGTTGATCTGAACTTTCCATCCTTGTGAATACAATAACTGTTGAAATCACTGACTTCAATAAATATAGAGGATTCGTGCACAGTTTTCTGACTATACTTGCAAATCTGTGTCAAATTTTGGTTTCAATGGGTTGGAAACCAATAAACCAATCATCTGAAAGAGAAATTCGATTCTAGGTCTTTGTTACTTGTATACTAAGTAAATAGTCACACAAAAAAAATTCGCCAAGGATTACACAATAGATTCATTAGTGGGAATTTAGCATTTTTAAAGATCAACATTAATGCCTTTCAAGGCATTCTGGACCTGGCTTAATGTCCACAATTTTATGGGGAGGGAGGGACAAAATCCTTGATTAGAAAACATGAGAGATACTTTAAGGCATACCAGTTATGATGATTTTTTAGATTATATTTTTAGAATTTTGTTTTAGATAATTTCGTACAAATTAATGAAATTCTTTATTATATTCTGAATTTAATTTTAATAAAAAAAAATTAAATATTTCTCATTCAATTTATTTTTATTAATTAAGCACTATTTAAGATAATGAAGTGTAAATATTGTATTGCCAATTTAATAGCAATTAATTTTTATTATCGCAGTACTACTGTAAATATAGTATACCTTTTCTAACTTATCTATGACATTTTGAAAAACAGCCTTTCAAATTATCTTTATTGCTAGATTGACGACACCATGACATCAGTACATATAAATAATTATTCATTTCGTTGCAAAAATCTTTTTGCTTATTTATAGTCATTTCATATAATTAGCAATTGTAAATAGCTGTAGATTTTACACAAAAAATAAGTAAATAAAAATTGTTTTAAATTTTATAATAAGGTTTTTGGTATATATAATTATAAATAACGGAAAAAATCATCTAACTACTCAATATTTAATTAAAAAATTTAAAAAAGTATTTATAAATAAGTTAGTCTTTTGTTATTTATAATTATTAGCATAATTCAATAGAAAAACGAAATAATTACCCAAATTTTACTGTAAAATTTTTCGCAGCATTATTAATTCATAAAACCGAACTGATTGCAAAGGACTTGCTCTATTCGCAAAATTTGAAGCGAAAACGATATAGATAATTATTTTATTTAAAAAGAACATTTGGCTCAGGTATGCTAAATTTGCTCTACTACTAAACTAATCCATTTACAAAATTGATGACATCTTTTTAATGTAATGTATTACTAAAAATAAATTAAAATATCATAACTTAACTTCAATTAATCGTAAATGGCAGTTCTTAAAAACTTTATAAAAATTACGGAAGTGATCATCCGAAACTTTTTTTGTTGCTCTTCATTAAAGTTATTATCCTTCATACGTATAAAATTATGGAACATGGGTACGGCCGCGAATTTTTACATGGTATTTGTGAACAATAATTATGTAGATTTTTGTAAGTGTAGATTTTTTGCAAGACTATGCTTTTGTACGCCTTTTTCTGCCGATTGGCACCAAAATTTGATATAAAACTATAGCTATAGTCAGAAGAATCACGGATTTTATTGATTTGGAACATTGCATTTAGTAGTTAATGCGTTTACATGCGTGCGAAAGTAGAAATACTCAGTTGATCAACATGCTGATAAATTCTATTCAAAATGGGCAATATAATGTGTATGAATAATTATTTAGAAAATTTACAGTGCTTTAGATTGCTTTCTTTAATATTCACGAACATGATGTGTAGAGATATTTGTTTGTGGAATCGAACTTGCTATCCTTCATTCACATCTCAGAGCCTCTTCCACTGAGCCAATAGAGAGCTATGTGCTGAAATATATTTGTTCAATAAAATCTAAAAACTAATTTTTGCAAATTCATACACAAATTAAAATTTTTTTCAGACATATGTTGAATATTTTTTAATATATGGAAATAAATTGGCAACTAGATTTTATTTTCTTATTGATTGTAATTATTCAATAGAAATTTAGATAATATACTTTGATTTATATTATTGTTTTCGAAAGAGAGTTTTTATTAGTGGCAACATCTTGAAGATTTCTTTGTTATAATTTTAATTCAATGGTGGAACTTAGGCATAAATGTAAAGCAAACAAAATAGGTCTGGGTCATGGCATTTATCTATAATTCATATTTAACCTCACAAAATTTTTACACTGGTGCTAGAATTATTTAGAATTCTCTTTTCACCTCTTACCCTCCATCAATCACATTTCTGTACTTTGAAAAACAAGCTTCACAATCTAATTAATAAATAGTTCTTCGTACAAATACTGTTAAAAGAAATGTGTCAGTTTTTTAGATATTCTGTAAAAATGTAAAAGATAATAACATTAGATATTATATTTCATTTAGATGTAAATATAATAATTTCAAATATTTATAATATGCAGCAATTGCAAATAATCTATCACTTATTTTAGTATACTTGAAATCATAAATACATTTTCAGACAGAAATAAAGTCTCAAAAATATTTCTTTCTTTCAAATGGGTGCCATGAATCGATGAATAATTTTTAGCAATCTATCGTGAATTAATAATCATTTGGAAAAATTGCATTGTTTCTTGTAAATAGCTTTATTCGCAGTATTACTTATATCATTATGGGTAGAGATGTTTGCCACTGGTAGGTCAGGTTTGGAACTTACAATATTTCGCTTGCATTCCAGATTCTGTTTTAATGAACCATTGGAGAACTGCGCAATAGAAAATATACATTAGTTGGCATTGTTCGAAAGCCGTTTACATTTGTATTTAGCTTTTTCTATTTTAAACAGGACGAGCAGATTCAAACTATATTCAGATTTTGTGGATATCCTTAGTGTTTGTAGCGAATTGTTTTAAAATATATGATTTAAAAGAGTACTTTTGTCTTGTTTCGAGAATGAAGTCAACTGTCTATTTGGAACATTTAGCTGAATGTCTATCTAATTTGACTCAATGCATCCTTTATATTTAATCTTCAAACATTAAACTGCACTTTTTCCATCTGCCTATAGCAGGTAATGTTGAATTTATAAAACCAATACTTTTTTGAAAGATTTCCAATTAAATTTTTCCTACAAATATATTTCAAATTGTTCATTACAGAACAACAATTGAATCTGCCCAATTTAATTACCAATTTTTACTATGTTTAATCTTCAGAAATTGAAAATGTACTTAAACCAATCAATCTTGAGCAGAACATGATAAATAAATTCATTAGAGTACAAAACGCATTTTATGAGATTCTGATATAATGTTTTGATAGATGTATATAACCCAACAATTGAAAAATTTTATCAATTTTCGGAAGCATGTGAAATATAAGCACTTAAAAGGGAAAAATGAGAATAAAAATAAAACATAAAAATGCACTGTAATATTTTTGTCAAAGGAATTTTTATTCATTCAGATTTCAAATTTCTCACGCACTTGTTCATATCTCTTTCTGGAATTTCCGCTGACATCAAACAAAGCAATGTTCAGAAAAGTGTTATTTATTTTTACTATGCTCCTAGTCGTATTCTCTCTGGAACAAAAATCGTATTCTCGGAGAACAGACAATAAGGAATGCAATACTGAAGAACTTTCCCAATTTCCGACACTTTTTTATCACTGCGAGGTGTCTTCTTACGTGACAGGATTTATCCGAAATTTGTATTATTGTAGACGACGCTTTTGTTTGGTAGGAGGGCTCTAATATCTTTCTTCGCCTTTTTAAAGGTGTAGTGTTCCGTCTGAACAGAGCCAGAAAAGTGTCTAAGAAAATATTTGTTGCTAACTTGTTTCAAGGTCTTATGAGTTGGCTTGAAAAATGGAAAATATAAAAGAAATGTTTAGAGTAACATTTTAGTTTGTATTTCATAGTTATGAATTGAAAATTTAATTTGAACAATTTGTTTTGTTTTATTTATATCAAGAGTTTTTGAAACTGATCTTAATATTAAGAAGTCTTTGGTTTTAATATTTTAGATGATTTCGTGTATTCAAATACAATTTTTTATATCTACATGAATTTATCTACGATTCGGTGCATCATATTCCATGGTTCTTGCACCAAAAAAAAAAACAAATCAAAATAAATTAAAGATAAGCTTAAATTAACAGTTTGATATGATGTTTATTTAATTTCGAAAACTTAGATAACGTAATTTAAAATTTGGAAGGAATATGAGTTTCATTATGAATTTTCTTTCTTTCTGCAATGCAATTTTTTTTCTATTGCATTAATTGCTGTTACACTTTGCAATTCTATATTGAGCATTTCTTATCAATGCAGTTTTCTAATTCTACATTGAATGTTTACACTGAACATATTTCTCAATTTCTTTATTGGGAGTTCTTATTTTAGAAATGATTAATTTCCTTATTTTGTACACAATCTAAAATATGGAATGAATTTGAATTTTCTTCTGGTATTTTTTTTTTTCTGTTATGCAATTTACATCTGCTGGTTGCCGTTCAAGGTTCGTAACATTGGATATTTCTTATTAAGGCTGTTGTCTAATTCTACACTGGATGTTTACATTACGCATATTTCTTCATTGACAATTTTTATCTTAATTATCATAAATTCCTTGTTTCAGAAATTACCGCAGCATTATGATATTAGAATAATTTTCTGAAAGCAGAAGATTTCTAGATATTGTTTGCTATTATTTAATAAATAATAAACAGTATATAAAAAATCACTTTATTTTGAAGCTGCTATAACAATTTAACATTTATTATTATTGTTTTTCATGCAATGTGCAAAAAATACTAATGGATATTTAGTGAAACTTCAATTTTTGCAAACATTCAACTACAGTAAAAACAAATTCAAACATAATTCATGATTTTTGAATTTTTGTGAAACAAGAGAACATTTACTGCATTATACCAATAGTCACATTATTTTTCTCTAATGATATAGGAAAAATCTATTATATTATAAATTGTAATATTATATTCATATTCAGATATTTTACTAGAATTTATATTAAATTTAATTCCCATTTCAGGATTTTCTACACAATGGTAGTTCAGTGATTCGAGTGCAGATGTCTTCACTACGTCATCCTAACAGTATTGCAGTTCCGGTTACAGATAAGACCACCGCAGGCGAGGTAGTCGAGAGGGTGGCCGAGGCCCTGGACCAATTGATAGACCCCCGGCATCACACCTTTGTTTCAAGTGACCAACAGGAGAACAGAGCATTCCTCCAGAGACCTAGGTATGAAAAGGACATTTTCTAGTTATTTCTAAAATTCAGCATTGCCATATTTCTGTTAAATTTGGAATGCCTATTAATCCTTAGAAGATTGTTTTTCCAAATTAAATTTTAAAAATATCAACGTGTTTATTGCTAAAGTCAGAAAAGGGAAAAAATAATTTTTAAAAACTCACAATATATATTTTATATATTTGTTTCGGAAAAAAAAGTTACCTACCTCAAATGCAGTTTTATTTTACGTAAATAAATAAACTGCGTCCAAGATTATTCCACTAAACCTTCGAATACGGCGGGAAACAAAATCTCATATTATTTAAACAATTTTGACAGCTGACGATTATTTTTTGAAACTTTTGTTAAAAAGACATTATGCAATGATAACATACGTGCAGCCAAATTTTAAAAACAAACCAATTGTAAATGTACAATTCGATTTAAAAATCCAGTATCAAATTTGAAATTCGTGGCATTTAAAGGTTAAACATACCAAGTTGATTCATCTTATTATTAGTATATGTTGAAGAACTAGTGCTTTAAGGCATTAATTAATTAAATAATAATAAAATTAATCCATTAACACTTATTATTATTTGACCTTACTCATATTATCCATGTCTGCTTATCATTTGAGAAATAAAGAGTAGAATATGTGGCAGAGGTGATGTAACAGTGAACGGTGAAATAACATTGTTGTGTGTTTGGAATTTGGTTTGCGAATGTCTTATTGCCAGTTGGTCAATAGAATGAAATGTTTTTATCGTAATAAATTGCTATTGAATTAAAATGACAATTTAAGAAAAAATATACGGACTTAGATTTTTATTTTACAATATTCTGGGTCCCAGATAATTTGCAATTTTCTTCTATTTCAAATATGAGCGAGATGTACACCAGTAATTTTTGAAAAAGAAGAAAAAAATTAGTTTGCATCTTTTTTTACCTTGGGATTGTGTTTGTAAAAAGATAGTTTTTATGAAACAGATATCTAATAGTCTGTGTGCGATGGCTAATAGTATGGGAGCTTACATTATTATAATTTCAAAATCGATTTTGAATTGTTTAAGTATTAGCTTAATAACTACAAGATAAAAATAACAGGAATAACAGGTGTGCTTTGTGTTCTTCTTTCAAACCAGCAAATTTAATAAGTAAGTATTACGCAATTAAATTTTAATTCCGAAAATATATGAATTTATTTTTTGCATTTTTATGCTCAAAATACTCTGTTTTAAAGTCCTGAAATTTTCTTTAAGATATCCTACAAAATCATAGACTATTTTTTCCATAAGTAAAATGGAAATTCTGCTACAATTATTAAAATTATTTTTTGAATTTTAGCAGTTATCCTTGTAGGATAATTAATATTTCATTTGAATTACTAATGCATAATTCTGCTTTTTAGATAATATCAAAATCTTTTTAGCCGAATTTAATATTTATAAGAGTTAAAGATCATTGAATTCATATGCTTTCCATAAAACGGTATAACAAGCACTCTTCTTTAATGTCTCTTTCACATATACATACATACAGTGTAGTTATAATTAGACTTGCCTCATAAACAGCCTCATATAACGTAAGCAGCTGAATGGATTGTAGCGAATTTTGGCATATTGACAGTAGGAAAATGATCTCACGGAATTTCCGAAAAAAAGTTTAAGTTTCAAATTTTTTACCAAATGGTGGTTTTTCTGGAAAAAACATTGGTTTCAGCGCAATAAACAACCAAAACAGAATACAGAAACAATAAAAATCCAAAAATGGAAATTTGAATAATAAAATGTAAAACCGGGAAAAGCTCTCAGTTCTAGGAAAAAAATTGTCGGGATTTGCAAGCATGCAAAAAAGAGAAATTTTATGCAAAACAGGTTAGGATAAGAAAAGTTTGATGTCGATGTTTCCGGCTGTAATAGTTTTAGTCATTCGATGTCACAACAAGATACCAAAAGAACTCAACAATGCTTCATGTGCGAAGCATCACAACTGATCAATTACAATCTGCGGTTGAACACATTGTCTGTCCAGTAACTTGAAATTTTGAGGGTGAACACATGGAGCACCTTTCCCTATATCATCCTGGACACAATCCGCAATTAATCTTTTTGTGTAATTTAGTCCAAATTTGTTCTTGTTTCTGCAAACTGAATTTTTTTTCAAATAGAGTACTAATATTTTTTTCCTTACCTGTACTTAATGTTGTTCAGTGACAAGGTGATCAAAAACTAGTCAATAAATGTTAATAATGTTTCTGTTTTCCGGTTTTGGTTGTTTATTGTGTTAAAATAATTGTTTTTCTGGAAAAAGCGCCCTCTGATGGAACTTTTTACGAAATTACGGAGCGCTATATACCACATTTTTCGTTTGTGCTGTATAATGCTGTTTATACTGTTTATACGAGAAATTTAATTACAGCCATCCTGTATATTTATAAGTACTTGATATATAATATATAATATATATATCTTAAATACTTGAAATTTAGGAGAAAAAGCAACCAAAAAATTTCTCTAAACAGTAAGTTATTTTTGTATATAAAATACTCTATATAAATTTATGGGAGTAGTTAAATTGTTAATACTAGACAACATAAAATATTCGCATATTATTAATGCAGGAACATTAACATACTTTTGCAATTACCTGTTTTTAAGCTTTAGCTTATCGATTTATAATACTTTTTAAATTATATTGTAATCATACAAATTAACAGTAATCATCTTTCAGGACAACTTCGGAGCCCATCGTCATGCGTCATCGCTGTCTGATTGGTACAAAGAAATCAGCGGACACACTCAAAGATCATTATCTATATTTCATTCGAGAAAATGTCGGTGGGTAATTTATACTTTTTCTTTTTATTTGTTGATTTTATCAAAAGTATAATACTTTGGTTTTTTTTATTGTTAAAAAGTTAAATTGAGCGTTTAGTTTCTGAGAACAGGAGTGTTAATGGGCTCAATTAAAAAATAGTAATGTTATTTTAGGGACAGTTTTTTTTGGTGAATGTTAAGGATATCATTTTTGTATCATTTCTATATACATTTTACAGTCATTTGAAGTGGAACATCAGTTATCAGAAATTTGTACGGATTAGCCATTTTATAATCAAATTTTTACTTAAAATTTAGTATTTACATTTCTTTCATAATAATAACAACTTGGATTAGTATACAGTATAATTATCAAAATCCTTCAGTTAAACTTCAGGACGTCGTTGTTGTCATAAAATAAAGGGTAATTGAAATTGTTATTGTTAATAATGGCATTTGTCGTTGATAAGCCTACTTGACGAAATCTGCGATTTAAGCAGAGATGAGCGTCTCTTGTTTTAGTAGCGCCATCTAGAGCCAAGAATACGACTTCGCTACTTATGCATCACAACACCTTTATATTGGAGTACGCTTTAACACATGTCATAGATAGAACATAGCTAAAAAATGACAACCATCCCGAGCCGGGACGCGAATCCGGACCATGGGGAAGACCGTTACCACCTTGCCAAGACGACGGCGTAGTTCAAAATGACTATAGATATTACAAACGGCTATAATTGTTTAATAAAAAAGAATTTAACGATAAGATCAAACATATTGTAGACGCAACTTCAAAATTTCACATGCCCAAAATAATATAAAAACTCAAAGTACGCATTTGTAATACGCTTGCACCAGTGACTGCAGACATACTTCAGAATGAATGGCGTGAAATGGACTATTGTCTAAATAATGTCCGTGTGACCAAGGAAAGTCACATAGAACATCTATGACGTATGTATACAATATTTTATGTATATTGTATGTATACAATAATTATTATGTGTGAATCTAATCGATGAAGTCTTTTTCACTAAATAGTTATAGCCGTTTGTAATCGCTATATTCGTTTTGAATCACCTAGATGCATCTAGATGTGAGTGTTAAAACGTGGCGAAATAATTTATACATCTCTTAGAGACGGAATTTAAAATTTGCTTTCTTACTCTGAAAACTGTAGGAATTATCTACAAACATGAGAGGAAAATATGTGTATTAATTTGGTCACTTGAACTAGATATCACAAATTTGGTCCAGGTATACTTTTGATGGGGGAAATAAAAAAGTAATAAAAAAAATCTCTCATTTGCATACTTTAATTAATAAGAAATTTTATTTTTAAGCAGATAAAATAATTGTAAATATAAATGATATATATTAGTTAAATTGACATCATAAAAATATTTTACTAATTTTATATTGCATACCAAATTATCTTAAAAAGTTTTCAAGCAAATTATATTTTGACGTAATGTAAAAGGGGCAAATAATAATTATCTACAAGAGAAAGCTTATAGAAATCGATTAGAAAACAAATTTTATTTACTTTAAAAAATATTTTTCGGGCAGCGTACCAAGCATATAAATTATAACTTTAAAAAACTATAACATGTATTAACAGAAAATATTTTATTTCTGTTAATACGGAGTATCATATTGAATGAAACCATCTTGAAATTGCTAATTTAATTTTTAGAAAAAAATATTATAAGAATTAGGAGAATAAATATTTATTTTTGAATAAAACAAATTCTAATTAATATGCTTTTCAATTTTTAAAGTAATTAGAAATAATTTAGAAAGAAAAAAAACCCTAACCACAACCGAACTCTTGTGAGTGCAATGCAAGTGCCTTATCCCCTATTCTATTAAGGCGATTGGTAATGGAAGCACATCTTTAGTACATAAGCTATGCTAAAAGTTTGAAAGCCATTTTATCGAAATCGACTGGTTATTAATATTTCCATTAATGAGCCTTCTGAAAGTATACTACTTTATACTGAATCTCATCATGAACTGAATTTTCTACTTCATCCCCTTCATTTCTATAATTCGAATACATAACTAAATAAATGAAACTTATATGTTTGTATTAGCATATAAGTATATTTTTGTAAGCAGTTGTTAGGTGGGAAGAGATCTAGTATGCAAATTTCATTCTTTTCACTTTGATTAAGCACACATAAATCATGATGGAAAAAACTCCCAACACCAAGAAAAAATCATTGTAGAATAATGAAATTTGGACAATGCACTTGTCTAGTTAATGTGGGGAATTATTTAAATTTTCAATGTCAGAGGTTAAGCTCAGGAAAATACATTTCAAATGTGAAATGTTACGTTAATAGCCGGTGCAATCTCTGGAATTTCGAATGCAAACCTTTTAACGTACATGCAGTTTTTCATACAAGTACCAAATATTACTTTGTGCCGAATGTCATTCCATCATCGAATGTTACTTTCTGGTATGGAGTTTCATTCCTGTTGCACTTATTCTGCTAACACTAGACGGTCAGTGCTGGATGTGGATGATACTGGAGTTGTCGCCCAATGTTATTCCCTATGTGCTCAATTGAAGACAAATCTGCTGATCTCGCAGGCCTAGGCAATATGTCAATATTCTGTAGAGCACGTTGCGTTGCAACAGCGGTATGAGAACGAGTGTCTTCCTGCTGAAAATCTCCCATTGAATGCTGCTCATGAATGGCAACACTAAAAGTTAAATTACCTGACTGAAATTTGCAATCAATGTTTTTGGGATAACCACGAGAGTGCTCCTGCTGTCATAAGAAATTTCTCTCCAGATGATGATTCCAGGTGTATGTCCATTGTGTCCAAGCCGTCGACAATTTGGTTGTTGGCCTCCTTTTGACCAACACACAACCACCACTGGAACCAAGACTGAACCTCGTTTATCAGAAAACACAATATATCTTCACTCCGGCCTTTTAATAAGTCCTGGCTTGACATCACTAGAGTCGCAAACGGCAATGGCTTGAAATCAGTGGAATACACACAACACCACGCCTGGTTCAAAGTTATCCTTGAAGTAACCGATTTCTAACAGTTCGTTTTGTCAAATTGGTACTAATTGTAGCTCGAATTTCTGTCGCAGACGCAGTACGATGCGCCACAGCCGTATTCCGAATACAGCGGTCATCTTGAGGTAGTACTATCCCTTAATCACTGCTTCCAACTATCATGCACAGTGGATACAATCCACCTTCTCGTAGTCTTATTAAGAACTTATCTCTGGGCAAAATATCGTTGGCATTTTCTGTCAGCAACGACAGCGAAAGTGACGTTACTTCAAAGTTTCACATAATTAGTTGAATTTTTTTGCAGACAATATTTTTGTCACTGTCGTCAGCATTTTCAAACTGGTTAGAAAAAGTTGTCTATTACGAAAAACTTGCTTGACTGGTTCTTGAGAGTAGAAACACAAAACTGCTGACGATATTTCGCCGTATGATAAGGCCTTTAAAGACATTCTTGGCTGGCATCGACTCTACACTTCAAATTTCAATAATAAATAATGTTCACGAACTTCACAGCACGAATCAAACTTGGTATGCAAATTCTGAATATCACATTTATGCAAGAAGCGCGGAATTTTAATCGATGTTATCTTTCAGATACAAAAACATCATACCAAATTTTGATTATCTAAAGCCTTATCACACGGTGAAATTTCGTCTGCACTTTTACGTTTCTGCCCTCAAGAACCGGTCAAGTAAGTTTTTCGTCATCGACAACTTTTTCTTACCAGTTTGATAATGCCGACGAAATATTGTTTGCAAAAGAAGTTCAGCCAATCATGTGAAACTTTGAAATGGTATCACACAAATGACGTCACTTTCGTTGTTGTTTGCTGACGGAAAGTGCCGACGATATTTTGCCTTGTGATAAAGCCTTAACTTGCTTTTCTTGGTGCTGGGTTTTTCCCCCAGGAGTGTAATATGTTTACAAAAAAAATTAGGGTAATATCTCCTTGTTCCTATGAATGATGTTTGCAATAACTGAAATCATCAACATTCGCCACATCAAGATTCTTTTCCTTTTAAACTTTCGGTATTTAATGAAGTTCTTTGCGTTAAAGTGACCTATTACCTTGTAGTCTAGAGCTGTGAATAGGTAGAAGGAAAGTATGAAGAAGATCGATCGCTGAACTCGGAAAGTTTGCCAGAAAAATAAACCGCATTGAAGAGACGAGGGTCGATGCCGGGAGGTATTTACCTTGTTCCCTCAAACTGCTTCGGATTTTGTCTATTTTAAAGAAATAAAACTCTTTTGTATCTTTTATACTGTCCAAATGGAACTAAAGATAGTATCCTTTGTCTCTTGACGGTTGTCATAATGAAACAGAAATCTAACGATATCTAGTTTTGTATTATATGTGTAAATTTGTATTTCTGACGGCGAAATAGATAAGAAAAAAAATTCTAAATATGAAATGGCTTGCATTTAAATTAATCGCGCATATGAAATAAATTTCAAATTTTTTTAAATTATACGAGCGATTTTTCTTATATTTTCAGAAATCTTTTGTTTAATTTATCTGTGCTAAACTGTACTGATATAAATGTTTTATTTATAGCTTAGCTTTTTAACAATTTACGGATATCGCAGTACTTTTCTTTATTGTATTGATTTCCTATCCCAGAATTCTCTTAAAGGGATTATCGGCAAAAAATAAACATCTTCGAATCCAATAGAATGCTTAAACAAGGTTTCGGATATTTTTAATTAAAAAAAAAAATCTTTCTTCGTAATCTTTTGTCGTTGTCTTTGTCTAATCATAATTCTGAATGACAAATACCCTTTCAGCGAATTATCTAAAAAGAGATTTAGTTGAGAATATTTATTTCGGATTTTTAAGACGAAAATATGCATTTGGGATTACTAGAAAATGCTGAACAAAAAATTATTACTTTTAATAGAAAGAGCTATAAATTGTTCATCTAATTTAAACGTTCTATTAATTCATTATAATTTTTTTAAAAAGAATTCTTTACAAAAGCCATAAAAAAGTACCTATGAATGCGGTGCATGTTTTCTTACGATTCTATAAGATTCAATCTTCAATTTAATGACGAACAGTTAACAGATTTATTTTTAAATGTATCGTTATTACATTTTTTTTTTCAATTTAGAGCTTGCAGTTGGGGTTAAAATCGCATATAAAGTATTTGTTGTTAATATAAAATGATAAATGAAATCAATTATTGTTTATTTAGTTATTTTTAATGTTAAAAATATTCTTCTAAAGATTTACTAATAACTTGACCGCTTCTGTAAAAGTCTAGGAGGTTCGCTAGGATTAATGCTTGTTTCACTTAATTTATATAACCTGTTATATGGCTTAATGGCTTCATTGAGATATTTATAACCTTCGCATTTTGATTGTTTTTAACTGTTAGTATTTAAGAAACCTTACACCATTCTTTTTAATATGCATCCCTCTGATTTCATTGTACCTTACCTAAAATGTAAACATAACTTTTGAAAAAAAAATGGTTTGGCAAATTTTTTAAACTAAATTTTTTAATTAAATCTTTAATCAAAGCGCTCTCTTTATATTGACATAAAAGGCGTCGCTATAATGTTTAAAAAGTCTATTAACAAAATTAGGTTATAATCGGGTAAACAATGTAATGTCTAAATGTCTCGTTATATATTTATTTCTACAAAAACTTTTAATTTTAGAGAGTCACCTTACTTTTTAGAGCGTTGAGACATTAATGCTTTATAAATAGAAGAGACCATTCAATTTTATTTAAAGATGTTAATTTTTTTAATAAAATATATTTTAGACCCCCCCTCTATTGACCACATGGAAGAGGATAACCTATCAGCGCCCGATTTAGTGTTTTCCGAAGGCTGGTAGTCTAAAATTAAGAAATTACTGATTATGTTCTTAAATAATTTTATTCAAAATTTGATATATTATTAGATATGGTTGCAGAAAATATAAATAACAAAATCAATTTATCAATTGGAGGCTCTGGAATATTTCACTGAATAGGATTTTCTTAGGATCAAAGGACTGCATAAAAAATAGGTTTCATAATTTTTTTTCGGAAGAGCATTTACTGACTGAAATAGAAATAAAATATTATTTAATCCATTTAAACTCCTTTGGGTGTAAAATTAAAAATGGAATTTTAGGAATCAAAGAAAATATTATTGAACGAATTTTGGAAGCATCGCCTAATTTGTAAAATTTTATTTTGCAGGGCACATAAGATTCAATGTTGAACTATTCTTTTTTCTATATCCATTTTTAGAAAAAAAGTGTATATTTCCGCAGAACGGTTTTTGTAACAATTCAAGATAAATCGCCTTTACTTCAGTTTAAAGTTATTATTTTATTTAGCTGACAGAAAATCAGAGACAGAACAATGAACAGAGTATTGCAAGGCTTCTGTAATATTTAAATTATCAAAATATTTATAAGTTTTTCAAATTTAGATAGCTCAAGAAGTTAAGAAGAAGTCGAGTTGTTTCCATTTGTATACATTGTATAGCTGTATACATTGAATATTTTAGTAAATATCCCTCCAATGAACCAACTGGTCGCCGAAAACGTCTAATATACTCATAATTTCGAAAATTATTCCCGTATAAAAATTATTTTTACACTATCTTAAAGCCTAAAAACCTATGATTAATTTTCTATTTTTAACAAAAAAATAAAAAAAAAATATTTTAGCCATATTTACAGCAATATATTTTTCACAAAATAAAAATAACGTTTAAACCTGGAGGAGTACGTTACACGTGCTTAGGAAAAATCAGCTTTCATGAATTATTTGTATATTAAGATATATCTTAAAAGCTGGAAATTATTCTCTCACTTTATAATTTGTTTAGAAGTTTTAAGTTTATTTGATCTAAATTGAATTTTATTTTTATGAATGAAGTTATTTCTGAATCATTTTAATGAATTATATGGCAAATAAATCAGTAAACTTACATTTGTTTTTCTCTTTTTTCAGGTGAGCGTCG